>WTSP01025897.1:0-15890 GCA_025331215.1 Actenoides lindsayi
CGCCGCCCGGAGTACGGCCCGGGGCGGGCGGCAGCGGCTCCGTCTCCTCCTCGCCGTCCCACTCCAGACCCATCTCCTCTTCCTCCTCCTCCTCCTCCTCGTCCAGCAGCAGCCCCCCATCGGCTCCGTCCTCCTCCTCCTCGTCCCCCGTTATCTGCACCTCCTGGATCTCATCCTCCTCCTCGCCCTCCTCCTCCTCGCCGGCGCTGCAGTAGCGGTGCGGGCGGGGGGCGACGCCGCGGCCGGGCGGCCGGTCCCCGGCATTGTTCCCGCCGCCGCCACCGCCGCCTCCGCCTCCCCCGCCGCCGCCGCTCCAGTCGCCGCCGCCGCTGCCAGGCATTCTCGCCATATTGCCGTCTCCCTGCCAGTCCTCGGGCAGGGCGCATGCGCTATATTGGACCGCAGCGCTGGAGCGCTTTTGTGTTTTAATGACCTTCAGCTACCGGGAGGCAAAGCCGGGCTCTTAAAGGGGCCGCGCTCCCAGTGGCGGCGGCGGGGAAGGGGCGGGAGGCGTTGGGATGGACGGGGAGGAGGCTGAGCCGCGCTACGGGGGTACCGCGGGGAAAGGAGCGGTACTTACCGCGCCCGCCGCTCACCTCGGGTCCGTCCCGTCGAGCAACGGAGATGGGCGCCGGGGGTGACGGGGGGGGAACCGCCGGGCCGGGGAGGCCGCCCGGCCCGGTGGGTCCGCCGCACCACCCCCCGCGCCCGTCCCACCTCCGCATCCCCCAGAAAAAAAAGGGGAAAAAAAAAAAAAAAGAAAAAGGCACTCCGTGTGTGGAGCGGCTCTTTCGATAAAGGTCCGACCGCCACTGGGCAGCTGGGACGGAGTTCAGCGCGCCTCGCACCTCCTCATTTCGCAGTAACTTAAAAACATCGGAAAAAAAACCCCATAACAACTATAAAAAACCGAAACAAACCAACCGAACAAATTACACTCAACAACACCCCCCCCTCCCCGATAAAAAAAAAAAACAAAAACCAAAAAAACAACAAAAAAGTAAACCCCAAAGAAACCACCAAACCGAAACCGGTAAAAACCGAAACACCCACCCAAACAACTCGGTCCGCGCGTGTCCGGCAGCACGGCTCTGTCCTGGGCGGGATGCTGCCGGGGGGCACCGCCGCGGCATCGCCCGCCGCCGGCCTCGCACCTGTAGCCGGGCGCCTGGATCTCGATCGAGGGGCTCGGCAGGAGACGGACGCTCGGGGCTCTGCATCCGTGCGGCTCGCAGTCCGCCCGGGAAAAAGCCGGCTGGTGTCCGCGGCGCTAGCTCGGCTTGCGGGAGCCCCGGCGAGGACGGATGAGGAGAGGGAGAAAGAAGGGCTCGGGGGCTGACGGGCGCCCCGGGCCGCCCTCTAGCTCGCTGGGGCTGCGGACTTTAGCGCAGCCGGAGGGTCCTCGGCCCCAAGTGCCGCCGCTGCCTCCCAGGGAGCCCAGCTTTCTCCTCAGCTGCTCCCTTCACCGAAAGGGCGAACACCGCGGGGACGCCCGCATCCCACGGCAGAGAGCAGGGGGGGGATACAGAGCAGGGGGGGATACAGAGCAGGGGGGGATACAGAGCCGGATCCAGCGAGGCCGCTCTGCGGGGCTTTGGCAGAGAGCAGCCCCGGGGCAGCGGACGCGGAGCTTCGGCCCTGCGCCCCCCGCCCCATGCGCGCTGTCCGGGAGCTCCTGCCCTCCGTCCGGCTCCCCCCGGGAGCGAAGGGAAAGGGAGGGAAGGGTCCGGGCTCCTCGCTGCACACTCCTTACCCTTCCTTCTCCGGGAAGGGTCCTTTGCGGGGCTGTAACCGCCTGTCTCCCCCCCCCCCCCCCCCGCGCAGCGCCGGAGGGCAGACGCCCCGGGGCACCCCCCGGCGGGCCCCCCCCCCCCCGCGCCTGCCGCCCCCCGCCCCCGGAACCCAAACTTTTCAGCGGCTGCGGTGCGCTCGGCTCCGGGAGCGGCGGGGGCCTGGCTCCCATGGTGCCCGGGCGGGCAGGAGGGGCCCGGGGCGCGGAGCTCTGCGCTTCCCGTCCCTTTCCCTGACGCGGGGCGCAACGGTTGGGGAGGGGCTCGGCTGCCGGCCCCGCTTCGGATTTGTGGGTCCCGGCTCCGCACATCGCCGGAGAAGTTGCACATGGTGGGGAGCCGCTTGCGGACCCACCCCCGCCCCACGAGGAGCCTTTCACCCCATCGTCTTCGTCTTTCCCCCAGTCGTCCTCGCCTCGCCCCGAGCAGCGCTGCTGCGGAGCTCCCTGCGCCGAAGCCCGGAGAACGCCCCGGGGACCGGCCGGCAGCGGGGACCGGCGCCGCAGCCACCCGGATTATAAAGTCGGGGAAGTTGCCTTCCCCCAGCCCCGTCTCTGTGGAGCCATGGCCCGGCTTGAGAGCTGGGGGCTGCTGTGCTTCGTGGTGCTCACCCTGCCTGGCCCCCCGGGAGCTGGCGCCCAAGGTAATGGGTGCGC
The DNA here is from genome assembly GCA_025331215.1 of Actenoides lindsayi. Classification (NCBI taxonomy): domain Eukaryota; kingdom Metazoa; phylum Chordata; class Aves; order Coraciiformes; family Alcedinidae; genus Actenoides; species Actenoides lindsayi. The sequence continues at coordinate 2,447 of WTSP01025897.1, forward strand.
GGTGGGGGGGATACCCTCCAGCACCGAGTCGGATGCGGGAGATGAACCGTGGAGGGCTTAGGGGGGGGCCCAGCGTTGCTCCCCTCAGTCGAGTCCCCCACCCTCCCGGCCGGGGGGAGCTTTGTGCCAGCTGGGGGGGTGGGGACCGAAGCGGCCCCGGAGGTCCTGCCGTGGGGGGTGGCACATCATCGGGGGTGTTCAGGAAGCCCCCCGGGAGCTGGGCCCCGGGGCCCGCCGGGGACGAGCGCAGCGCGGTGTCCGGGAGGGCTCGGCGGGGGCGAGCAGCGCGGCTCTGCTCTGCCGCCTCCTTCCCCCTGCCCTATAACTGCCCCAGCGCTGGGGATGGGGGGGGGAAATGTTGCTCTGAGCGTGGGGTAGAGCCCGCCCTGGACCGGTCTCGGGATACTGAGCATCCCCCCGGCCATGGCGGGGAGGTGACTGTACCCCTTTCACCCCCTCCCGGGGGACCCCCATTGCACCACAAGACCTGGGGTGTAAGTTTGGGGAGCTCCCAGGGAGCATCTCTTGCCCTGGTCTTGGTCCCATCGACCTCCAGGCGGCTGGTCAAAGCGGGCAGGGGGCTGGGGCTGGAGAGGGGGCTGCAGCCCTGAGCCCCCGTGGGTGCCTGGGGCTCCCTGTGCACCCAACTGGCGCTTGGGGTGAGGTAGCATCGCTGGGCAGGGCGAAGCCCTCTCTGCTCTTCGCCTTCTGGGCTCTGGCACGGCACGGTCTGGTTTTAGCTGCTCCGCTACCCGAGAGGGATGTAGAAATAGTTTGTAGCCCTTTGGGGTGCAGCTGGGGTTCAGAAATGGTGTGGGGGGATTGTCTGGGGTCCCGTTTCCTCCTTGCGAGGAGCTGCAGAGGAGGCTCCCGGCTGCAGCACGGCCACCTCCAGCCCCGCTGCCTGGACTTAGCGGATCCAGGCTGCGAAACGGGGGGGGCAGAGCCGGGCGCAGCGCTGGGGGGGTCCTCGCCCGCGACATTTCTTGCCCTTGTTTGCCGCAGCAAGTGGAGCCAGAAGTCCCTGTGCGCTCCCGTCCTCCCGCTCCCCCTGAGCCTCCCCCAGCACTGCTATAATTTCTCAGTAATTAAGTTCAGAACATAACATCTAAAGCGGCAGTATATTATCCGGGCAGGCCCTGTGTGGGGAGCTGTGAAGGTCTCTTTGATTGATTCACTCCCTTGCCGAGTTTCTCTTCTCCCGGCTGGCGGGTCCCCCGTGCTCCGTCTGTTCCCCGCCTGCGGGTCTGGCTCCCGGTGTGACCGAATCTCCTTCCGCTGCTCCGTGGGGCTCCGGGGTTCTTGCCGTGGGGTGGGAGGCGTGGGACCGTGGGGGCTTCAGCCCTCTCGAGGGCTGGGGAAGGGGCTTTGCTCCCGTCTCCCGGTGCGGGAGCCGAGGTTTGCGGCTTCGGCTCCACGCGGCCCGTGTCACGTCCTCGCGGGCGGCGTGACATTGCTCGGTGCCCGGCCTCGGAGCCGCGTGGCAGGCGGTGGCCACGGGCCACCGTGAGCGGTGGGGGCAGCGTTGCCGCCGCCTGGCACGCGCTCGTCTCCCCCGCCGCGGATGGCACCGAGGATGCCCCGGCAGGGTCACCTCCCCGGCCGCGGTGCCCGGCGTGCGTGGGCTGCCCACGCTCACCGCTGCAGCCCCTTGGGGCGACCGGGAGGGCGAAGGAGCTGCCGTGCGGGCACGATGCCCGGCTTTGGCCTGCGGCTTGGCCCCGCAGCGGTAGGGCAACTAGGGCTGCCCGGCGTGGGCATCCCTGCGGGGCTGGCAGCGCTTCGTGCCGCTGCTATTGATTCGGGCAGCCAGAGAAAATGGGAATCAATCGAGAAGGGAAGAAGTGGGGGGGGGCAGCGTGAGACCTCACTGGCCGGTGCTCCCGGGTGCAAGATGAAACACTTTTAATACCTGCAGTTGGTAAAACAAAGGCCCCTTGCTGCCAAGCGGAGAGGGGATGGAAGTTTAATTACAGCCCGTCTGTGCTGTGTAATTATTAATTAGCCACGGCAAAAAATAACTTATTGATTAGGGGCCTCGTGCTAATTACCCAGAGCCAAACGTGGTGCTGGGGTGGAAGGCTAATCAGTCAGCACCGCCTGGACGGGAGCTGTGTCGCAGTGCGACCTGTGCCAGGGCCGAGTGGCAGTGCCACGGTCAGTGGGGCTGTGCCCTGGCTGGGGGGGATGCACGGGCAGCCCTGCCCCAGCCAGCCCCCACCCGCAGCAGAGGTGCATTCAGCTGATTAACAGGACAATAAAGGGCCACCCAAGAGCTGAGAGAGGGGCCCTGTGTGCCACGGGGGTCCCAGCCCCTTCCTCCCCACTTTTTGTAGGTTTTGTGCCCCCCACGGATGCAGTTTTCTCTCAACCAGGGCTGAAGGCACAGCCCAGGACTCCCTGTGTTGCCACAGCTCCTCTAATGGGATTGAGGAGGCTGCGACCAGTCCCAGGAGGGATTTGGGAGGCTTAAGGTTCCAGATGGGATTTGGGGCAGGGGCCTGCGACGGGCAGCTTCTACCAAAGAGGCTTATTAGGAGCTGGAGTGGGGGGGTGGGGGTGCTGGCACCTTCTGGCTCCCACACATGGTGCCTGGGCACGTCCGCATGCGTGGAGACCCGCGGGGCAGAGCAGGAGGGGGATGAGCCCCTGCTTCTTCCTGGGTCTGTGTTGCTGGTGACGGGCTCACACCAGTACTTCTGTGGAGGGTGCTGCTGGGGGAGGGGTGGCCAAGCGTGGGTGCCCCTGTCCTGGCTGCCCCTTGCCCGTGAGCGCCATTGGCACATTAGCCAGTGGCCTCGTGCAAAGCTCCGGCTCAGGGAGGAAAGTGGCTTTTAGGGGAGAGGAAGGGAAGATTAAAATTTGATGCTTCTTTGGAAGCCATTAGTGACCAGGCACAGCAATGAAATTTTGATGACCTGATAACTGCAAGAGGAGGAGGGTATGGGCACATCCCGGGCAGCCCGTGTCACCATGCCCTGGCCGGTCCCCAAGGGTTTGGGGTGCCAGTGACACAAGCCACAGCAGTACTGGGGAATGCCAGTGTGCTGGGAACTGTCTCCCTGGGGGATAATGGGCAGGACGAGGGCTGCCAGTGAGGAGGGAGGCTGTGGGCTTGTACCCATCACCACTGCCTGGCAGAGCCAGGGCTGCGGGCACTGCTGGGCACACATCGGTGGGCTGAGCAAGCCAGAGTGGCTTGCTGAGTGGCTTTTGCCCTGGTGGCAGCAGGGGGCACGGGTGGCAGTGAGTGCTGCTGGTCCCTTTGCAATGGGGTTGAGGCTGCGGTGGCATTTCTGCTCAGCAGGAGCAAGGGAAGGAGCTGAGGGAAGGAAGGAGGGGGGCAGGAGGATGCAGGTTGCTTGTGAACCTGGGGAAGTGCTGATCATTGAAGTGGGGAGAAGGGGGAGGTGGGTTCGTGGGGTGGTGTGGTGAGTGACCCTGTGTCTTTATGAACCGTATCCTCATCCCCAGCCTGGAGTTGATCCCTGATGCGGCTGGTTCCTGCTTGGGGATGAGATCCAGCCACAACATGTGTTCCTGCAGGCCCTACACAAACAGTTTGGGGGTATATGGATGTTTTACAGCAGCGCTGTCACCTGGGGTGAATAACGCCCTGCTCAGACTGGGGCACAGAGCTGGGTGGGAGCAAAACCCTTTGGGTGCTGGATCCCAGCTGGGGCGGGTGAGCAGTGGGTCCCCTCACCTCTGAACCCTCATTACCTCCCTGAGCTTGTCAGCAAGTCGCTGGGTGAAAAATGGTCAGTGCCAGGCCAGTAATAAATACGCTGCTGTCAGTGGTGATGTGATCGTGCTAACGAAGGGTGGTCTGAGCCCCTGTGGTTGTGCCGGGGCTGGGGTGTGGGCAGAGGGTGGTGCTGAGGTGCCAGTGGCCACACGACTTCTGCACATGGCACTGGGCTTTGGTCCTCCAAAGCACCCTTGGGGATCCAGCTCCCCTGCGGGGCTGTGCCAGCTCAGGGTGGTGGGTGCTGGGGACAAAGTGGCATCCTGGGAACTTTGTTCTCGTGCAGGGAGCGTTGCATGGAGCTGCTGGAGAGGGCGCAGGGACCTCCCCCACCCCATGGCTGCTGCTCTGTTTTGGGGTTCCCACCATCTGCACCCTCAGACATCCATGGAGGATCCAGACTTCGGGTGCGTTCCTGCCACCCCTCACCCTGCCGGCAGGCAGGAATGTGCTGGCAGCACCTCCCTGCCTTGCTAGCCCTGCCTGGCGTTCCTCACTCCCCGGGAATGCTGGCAATGCTGCCGGTGTGGGCACAGCCCTGGGCACCCCTCCGTGGGGCTGGGGACCAGCTGTCAGAGCGCGTCCCCCTCCCTGCTCCCAGCGATGCTTTGGGAGCGCATCCTGTACCTCACGCCCAGCGATGCTTTGGGGCTGCATCCCCCTGCTCCTAGCGGTGCTTCACCTTCAGACCCTTGTCTCTTGCCGACCACCTGCCCGTGCCCGGGACAGGCAGGGCCCCCTCGGCGGCCCCCTCCCCTTGCCCCCAGCCCCGCGGGGTGCAGGAATGCCTGCGCCTGGAAAGCCGTGCCGGGCTCGGGTTGCCTGGGAACTGGGAAACTTGATCCTTGGGAACGGGGCCGAGGGCAGGGGACATTCCTGGGCTGCAGCTGGTCCCCCGACCCCTTTGTCTCCCGGCTCTGATAGGACGGCTGCACCCCTGCCCTCGGCCCCCCAGGAATGGAGACTTGGGGTGTGAGGGGCTCTTGGGCTTCGTTCAGGGCCATCCCTGGGGATGCTGTGGCTGGCAGCTGACGGCTGCTTTGGGTTGTCACCTCCCCGCCTGCATCGGTGTCATCTCCTGGCCAGCAGCCACCATGGGCTGGGGAAGGCTCTGGGCGCTGGGACCAGCTGCCACCGCGTGCCAGCAGCTGGGCATCCCGGCCGGCAGCGGGGACAGCGCGGCGGCGATTCCGGGAATGCGGGGCCCCCTGTGCCAAAGCCACCCTCCGTCCCCACCAGCGGGCACTGTGCCCATCATCCACCTCCACGCGTGGCGGCTCCCGTCCGGCTGCCCTGAGCGTGCCGGGTTCTGTGCCACTGAGGGGAAACTGAGGCACCAGGCAGTGGTGGCAGCGGGTGTGGCGGGACGGGATCCGTGGTGCCGGCTGGTGTCCCGCTGCCCTGCATACGCAGGCACACGTGAGCGGCTCCGTCGGCTCTCATCAATCACCGCCTGCCCCCGCGGAGGGGCCGAGGCCCCCGGCGCAGGGAAACCTTGATGAGTTTGACCATTAGAAGAAAGAAACCGCTGAGCTAATTTTAGCTGTGATAGCTAATTGCTTTTTCGCACTGCTGGGTGAGACGACAACCTGCGAGTCCTCGGCTGTAACCTTGAGCCCTCCTGGCTCCGTGCAGCGGCGGTGCCCAGGTCCTGCCAGGGCCAGGAGTGGGGATGTGGATTGATTCAGGGTGTGCGGGTTCCTGGAGGGGTTTCTCCGGGATGCTCGGGTCTGTGTGTGTGAAGCTGTCCAGTGTTGGGGTGCCTGGCAGGGTCCTGCTGCCCCTGGCTTGCAAGGATGGGTGTCCCCTGTGTCTCCTGAGGAATGGGGACACATGGACATGGGGTGAGACTCTGCCAGCCAGTTCACCCGGTGCTCAGCAGCACGGCTGAGTTTGTGGCTCACAGCACGCTGAGGAAGGGAAACGCTGGTTTTAGAGCCCCGTCATTGATCAGGGGGCATGTGCCCGCTCCTGGGTGTGTTAATCACCTGAGCCAGAGGGCATTTCCCTGGGGGTGAGAGTGGAGCTGGGGACCCACACTCTCCCATGTCCCATTTCTGCATCTACTGGGCTGGATCTTGTCCCCATCCTGCAGTGCCATCCAACCCCCTGGCACATCCCAGTTCACTGACTCTGAGCCGCAGCTGGGTGAAGAAACCAGGCTGAATCTAGGGCATGGGCTGGGCATTAACTGGGGTTTTGCAGGGTCATTTATGTTCCTTATTTGTCCTTTCTGGGAGCCTGCATCTTCCCAGCGGGGAGCAATCGAGCGCTGGGCTGTGTAGGTGGCTGTCCCTGGGGCTCAGCCTCTGCCCGCGGGTCTCGGCACGGTGGGGTGCTCAGTGCTTCCCTCCTCTTCCTCCTTGCCTGGGCTTGGGCCGCAGGGTCAGGCTGAGAGCTTGAGGAAAGGTGGTGGGGAGGGGGTCCTGTGTGGGTCCAGCATCCCCATCTCCTGGCAGCCCACCAAGACCTGGCTGGGGATGGTGCCAGGGCAGGAGCTGGATCCTGGGCCAGCATGGGGTTGGGATGGATGGATGGAAGGACGGATGGCTGGCTGGCTGGAGGGGGCTGGGGCGCGGCGGACACAATAGCTCTGGTTTCAGCAACCCGCCTCCTGAATGCCTGAAAAACAGCTGATGGCCGTGAAGGGGGATGAAATGGGATTAGCTGCTGCTGCCACAGGGAGTGCGTCCGGCCCCGCCGGACAATGCACCCGCTCTGCCCCCGCTCCACGCCTCGCCCTGCCAGCCCTGGCTTCCCAGGACCGGGGTGCTGTCCCCCACCCACCCAAGGTGGTGTCCCCCACCTCTCTCCAGCGTTGGGTGCTGCACCGGCTCCCTGGGGTGCTGGAGACGCTGGGGCAGGGTGGGGAGTACTGCCTGCCCCGCAGCAGCACCACGGGATCGTGACTTGGCTTCTCACCCCCCAGAAGCACCAAGCAGGTCCCCGGGGACTTTTCCCAGGCCATGCTGGGATGGCAGGAGCTCGGGGCTGTCCCACCCCAGCCAGCAGTGATGCTGGGTGCTCAGTCTGACCCCCCTCCCTCCCCCCAGCCAAAATGGAGAACCAAAACCTCACGGTGCAGGGGGGGCTTTGCAGGGTGGGTGCCTCCTTCCCCTGAACCCCCCCCTGGGGTCTGGCTTGAGGTGGGTGCTAGGGTTGGGGTACAGAGGGGACTGGCAGCATGTCTGGGGGGGGAGGGGGGGACACCCGCGCGGCCCCAGCTGCAGCGCTGCCGGGGTGTGTGTGTGTGCGTGCGGCACCGCGCTCGCTGGAGTGAATTGATGTTTATTTTGATAATGAGTTCGCAATGCATTCGCAAACTAATAAAATCAACTCATTAGGGTGGTATGTTTAATTCAGAGCTCTGCCGTTGGGAGAACCCTCCCCGCCGGCTGAGCGCCGGGAAGCGCCGAGCGCCCGGCCTCTTGCCTTGCGCGCGTGGGGTGCGAGGGGAGGAAGACGACGGGAGCCTTCGTCTCCCCGTTTTTCTCCATTTTCCTCGCTGGCACGGCGGGATGGAGGGCTGGGAAGGCAGCGGAGGGTGGAAGCAAGGCGTGAGCAGCGAGCAGGGTCGATGAGCTGCCGGAGCTCTTCACCTTGGGGCGGTGGCGGAGTCTCGCTCGCTTGGCTTCTCCCCATAAGCTTCACGTCAGGCTGGGCAGCGGCGGTGGCTCCGCCGCTGGAATCGCTGGCCCCGGCTGGAAAAGCCCCTCTGGCAGCGAGAGCCACAAGTGTGTAAATCAGTGCAATGAGCAGAGTTTGCTTCTCTGCCCTAGTAATTCTGGGCTGCTGCGAGGCGGGGGGGGGGGGAGAGCGACGGGCAGCGAGTTGCTCCCGTCCTCCAGCTGCGATCTGGGGCATCTGGGAAGGAAAAGATTTGGAAAAGGCTTTTTCCAAGGAAAACTCGTGTTCGCCGTCACGCTACAGCTATTTATGTTTCAAGTGAGCAATGCAATGACTAATTAATACTTCGGAAAAAGGATGTCTGGGCAACACCCCAGTAAAGCGACCGGTGCCTGCTGGTTGGGGACGGTGCCGCAGGGAAGGGGACCGGGGCTGTGCTGCGGCCACCAGCACCTTCATCTCACTCAGGGACTGGGGGAGCTGGAGAAGCATTTTCCATCCCGGGAGGCTGGCGACTTCGTTGCGTCAGTGCCATGGGAAAGGCTGAGTGGGGTTTTTCTTGTGGTTTCTGCCTTCTGTTTTTCCTTCCCTGCTGGTTTTCTTGGGGTTTGGTTTTTTTTTTTGTCAGCTGGGAAATGCCGCCTTGTAGAGATTCTTGGGGCGAGCCCGGAAAGTGTCTGCCTGTCTGCGGGGGCTGCGCGGAGCATCCTATGTCGCTTAGGGATGAAGGGGGCAGTGAGAGGGGGACGGATGCCCCTTGCAGAAGTGATGTCCCAGGTGGTGTCAGTGCTCCCAGGGGGTGGGTTTGGAGGTGGCCTTGCTTTCCCACCCCTCCTTCTCCGCAGTGGCCTCTGGAGCCGTCACAGCCCAGGGCTGTGGTTGCCTTCCAGGAATACCTGGAGGATGCAGTTGATGCGCTCTGCGGGGCCAAATCCAGCCTGGTGCTGTGCTGGGCTGCACTGGACTTGTGTGCCATCCATCCCACCCAGTGCTGGGACTGCCCTGGGGTGGGGGTCCAGGGCTCCTCGCTTGGCAGCTGGGTGTGGAGCCTGTTCCTGCCAAACCCTCATGGGGCAGCCCCAGTCCTGGCTGCAAAGCCTCTGGGAGCGGGGCTGGGAAGGGCCCCTCCATCCCTCCAAGGCTGTGGGGAGGCGGGATGCATGTTCACTCCTTCTCCTGCACAGAGGGTGTCTGGCTGGCAGCTGTTGGCATGTGTAGGAGGTGACGTCCGTCCTTCCCCTCCTCACCGTTTTGGATTCTCTTTCCTGGGTAAATCAACCGCAGGATCTGGCCCCTCTAATAACGTTGAGTCACTCTCCGGGTGTCCGTGACTCACAGCAGTGACCCAGATACGGCAGAGCTGCGTAATCGCGGGGTCGGGAGGATCTGTGCCGTCGGAAGGAGTTTGCTGGGGAAGGAGTTTTGGCCAGAGCCTGGAGCTTGTTAAACGTCTGCAGCTGGTGATGGGGCTGTGCCCAGCATGGGGATGTGCTCGGTGGGGGTACAGGCTCGCTGCAGCCCCTGGTAATGTCCAGCTGTGCCACCCACAGCTGGACGGTCCTGGGGATGTGTCCTCGGGCTGGGGGGGGCTCCTGTCCCCCCAGGAGCATCTGTGCAGGGCCCCTTTGCTGGGGGTCCCGTGCGGCTCCCCGCAGCCTCCCTGCAATTTGGGCTTGGGTCTGGAGCTCCGTCATGGGGTCTGTGCTTTTGGGGCCGGGCGTGGGGGTCCGTAGGGGCTGCGTGGTGCTTCAGAGCACAAAGCTCTGCTTGTCGGTCCCCCCTGGGCTTGCGGGCTGGGAACGCACAACGGTGCCGTGTCTGTTTGGGGTTTCCCGTGAGGGGAAGTGTTGTTTTTTCCAGCGGGCGGGCAGCGGGGCTGGGTGTGTGAGGGCAGGCAGGGACGGGCCGGCACACAGCCCCGCTCTGTTCCCAACCACGGCCTCGCCGCGGGGCTCAACGAGATGCTGTTCCCCTGCCAGGGCTGACGTCTCTCCCTTGGCTCTGGGAGCATCTCAGGCTGTACCTGGCCCGCGTCAGCACTGGGCTGGGTCCCCAGCGCCGCAGGGACTGGGTGCCGAGGGCTGCCCCGGGCTGCGGTCTTTGGGGAGAAGTGTGGGAGCTGCGGGGGGATGGTGCTGGCACGGCCCCGGCTCTGCTGCTGTGGGCAGAGGGGGGTCAGCCACCAGGCTTGGGACTCTCTGAGGGCCGGGGGCACGTGCTGGGTGTTTGCGCGGTGTTTGGCGATGGGATGGCCAGGGTGAGACCGCAAAGGGAGGTGGTGTCATCTCTGGCGCTGCTCTTGGGAGAAATGGGGGTCCTGAGCAGGCACCACAGTGCTGCCCAGCTCGAGATCCCTTCTGCCAACCCCCCTTGGCCTGGGGGAACCAAGTTCAGCCCTCCCCATGAGCCCCGTCCGTGTGGGGAGCTCGATCGGGTGTAGCGAGGCTGGCGGCTCAGCCGATGGCCCGCTGAGCCCTTCGAGAGCCCGGCTGCGGAAGAGGAGCTTGTTATGGAGCCATCCTGCTTTTAATTAACAAATTAAAATCCTAGTTAACAATCCAGCCCCAGGGCTGTTGGAGGCTGGGAGAAGCTGGAGCGTTTGTTATGGAAACAGCAGTTAATTAGCAAATAAATAAATAAGTATGGGCCCGGAGACAGATGTGGGAGAAGAAAGAAGGGGAGATGGCAACGTGGTCAGGGTTTCCTGCTGGTCTGGCAGGAGGAGCATGGGATAAGGGTGTCTGTCCATCTATCTGTCCTGGGGGATGCCATGGCCCTGGCGGGCAGTGCCAACCCTGATGGGAGCCACTGGGTGTGAGGGGCTGGATCCTGGCTCGTGCTGGCTGTGCCGTGGCAGATCCAAGCGTGGGCCGTGCTGGGGCCGCTTTGGCTGGGTTTGGGGCTCCCGGTCTGTGCCTGGGCTTTGCCGAGCGCCGCTGGCCCTGGAAATCACACCCGTTGCCTCTTCCCCCACCCCGGGGCCGGGAAGCGCTGTGGCAGAGCTCCGGTGGAGATGGATGAGGTGTGACACCGGGGAAACTGCTGTGCCGTTCGCAGGTGACACCGGTGCCGTGCCGGGGACCGCTTGAGGAGGAGCTGGGGAGCATCGCTTACTGGTCTGCTTCTGCATCCCCATCGCTGTGGTCCCCATCGGTGTCCCCCTCACCCCGGGCTGGGTCTGGGCAGGGGGATTCGGGCAGCTCCCTGGGGCCGGGTGCAGCTGGGGAAGGGGGTGCTGAGGCCACGGCCCCCCCCCAGCTGTGCCCTGCAGTGGTCACCTTGCATTAACGGCAGGGCTGTCACCGAGCCGGTGCCTGCTGCCAGCGGGGATTAGCGCTGCGGGGGGTGGGTGCTGAGGGGGCTGGCGGGGGGCCTGGGGTCACCGTGCCGCTCCCTGAGGTGCTGTGCGTGCCCAGCTGGGCTGGCGCTGCCTGGGGCGGGGTCACCTGCCCGCCTCGCTGCCAGCTGCGGGCACTGTCGTGGGGACGTGACCCCGCTGCCAGCCCACGCAGGGTTTTTGCGGGAGGTGAGGAGGTGGCAGATCCCACATCCCTGCCGCAGCCTCACCTCTCCGAAGGCTTGAGGGAAGAAACTCGGTTTAAAAGCCGGCTCTGCAAATTCTGCCGGTGTCACACGGGCAGGAGCCGTGCTCTGCTGAGCAGCTCCTCCAGGTCTGCGTCTCTCAGCCTCCCACCTAATCCAGTTAACACACCTCCGCAATCGGCTTACAGCGTGTAAGAAACCCCAAATCTCCTCCGAGGGAGGTGCTGGGGAGCTGGGGCAGCAGCTCCGAAGCCACGGGCTCTGCTGGGTCCAGCCCAGCTCCTTGCTGGGCCGGCAGCCTCGGGTCTGGCTCCTTCCCTGGATCCCTCCTGCCGTGTGAGGAGCTGCAGCCCTGCTGGGAGATGGTCCCTGTGTCCCGAGGGCTCCCCCTCCTCCAAGACGACCTTTTCCCTCTGCGAGGAATTCGCTAAAGCAATTGCACAAACACGCAGAGGGTGGGCTGGAGATGAAGAGGTGCTCACCTCGTGTCTCTCTGGGTGGGCAGGAGCTGTGGCCCGAGCCCGAGGGCCAGCGTGCCCTCGGCTGGCAGCCTCCTGGCTGCCCTTGCCCCTTTGCCATGGCAGGGCAGCAGAACCCCGTGCTGGGAGCAGCCCGATGGGCTCAGCGTGGGGCACTGGAGCAGAGACAGATGCGTTTCGGCAGTGGGGTCACTGCAGGGTGAGTGCCGGTGCCCGGAGGGCACTGGGTACCCTGCAGCCCAGGAGCCTCTCGGCTGCACCATCCTTCTTCAGCTCTTCCCTCCAGGGCTGCACCAGTGCCCGATGGTGGGCAGGCTGGGCACAGTGCCTGGCACGGCTCCGGGGTTTGCTGCTGGAGATGCTCCCGTGTGCTCTGACCGCAGGCTGCAGCCTCTCTTCGGTTCTGTTCCTGTGATCTCGGCACAACTGGGGCTGAGGGAGAGAGGGAGGGAAGCTCTCCAGGCTGTTCTGTCTCTGTTAAAACCCCTCTGAGCTCCACTCTGCAATTGCTTTATGAGAAGCAGCTCCTTTTTGGCGTGGCTCCATCTGCCCCAGCTCACATTTGCTGCTTGGGACCCCCACGGGACTGGGGAACTGCTGCAGCTTGGACGGGGCTGGAGGGGAGGGCTGGGATCGGGGTCTGCCTCGACCCGACTGGGCTCCTGGGGATGGATCAGACCTGGGGCCGGGATGGAGAGCGGTGTGCGTGGGGCAGGGACTGCCCTGCCCTGGCATCGCCTGGGACACGTGGGTCCTCATCCTCATATGGGGTTCCACTTGCCCTTAGGAGAGGGTGTGGGGTGTGGATGAGGAGAAGGGAAACCTGGTGGGACAGGGATGGGGGGCCAGGCCGCGGGGACCAGAGGGGTGATGTCTCCAGCGTGCCGGGGCGAGCGAAGCACCGTGAGCTTGCAGATCCAAGAGCATCCCTCTTGGTTGACCCCCGAGGAGCCGTTCCTGTGACCCTGCTGCCTTCCCGTGCCCCCAGCCCTGGCAGGAGGATTTCCCACCCTCGCTCTCCCGGCCTCGTGCCGCTGGCAAGCACCGAGCCCCCTGGCTCAGGCTGTGCCCTCTAAATAATGCAGGAAGGCGAGTGCTGTCCGCGGGGGCTGCGGGTAAACGCGGTAAATGGCTGAGAAATGGAGCCTGGCTTTTGGGAGCCATCTGGGCGGGTTAGCGGGCTGGGTCCCCTGGCCCAGGCGGTGCTGCCGGGCTGGCATGGGCATGGGCAGGGTGGGGGGAGATGGAGCAGAGCCGCCGGGTCCACCCGAGCGTTGGAAATTGCATTTCACGGCCGGGCGGACTGGGATACCAGCCCCGGCACCGCGTGCCGGCAGCTCGGAGAGGAGATAAGATTTGATTAAGAAGGTCCCTATTAATTTATGGCAAGTACACTGACGATAGTGGAGAGGTTGCTTTTGATTAATAGCCAGAAGGAGGGTTCTAAAGCTGTTGGAACGGAAGGGAGGGAGGGGAAAAGCAAGGGAAGAAGGGGGTAAAGTAAGTTGGGACTATTAACTGGCGTATCTGCAATTATAAGTCTTTTTCTTAGCAAAATGTGAAAAAAACCAACCCACCACGTTGAAGGATACTGGGGGTAGGGGTGGGTGGAGTGGCCTGGCTGCTCCCTGGGAATGAGATGGGCAGGGTTGTGCTGGGTGCCTTTGGCACCGCTCTGTGTGCCAGTGGGGACTGGGGCCAGTCTGTGGCCACCAGCCTGGCCCTGGGGGAACAAGGGTCAGCCCCCCGTGCCTGACCCTGCACTCCTGAGCAGCCCTTTCTGCTGGGATCCGGACCAAGGGTTGATGTTGGGATGGATGTTGGCTTTGGTGGCAATGGACTGGGGAGGATGGAGCCGTCCTGTCTCAGTGTGAGCCCCAGGGAAGCTGAGTGCTGGAACCACCCCAGCTGCCCCCTTCCCCACAGCACTGGGGGTTGTGGGGATGCCCATGCCCCCAAGGCCACCCAGTCCAGCACTGCCAGGGCACCACTGACCCCTGGCCCTCAGCACCACAGCTCCATGGCTTGGAAACCCCTCCAGGGATCA
>WTSP01025900.1:0-33427 GCA_025331215.1 Actenoides lindsayi
ACACTGGCATGGTGTCGGTATGACGACGGTAAGACGACGCCCTGGGGCAGCGCGAGGTCGAAAGGTGACGAGGGAAAATGGGGGGGGGGGATTTCCTGGGGAAAATAATGTACTAGTCTTTGTGAGAGGTGAGTTTTGAGTGAGACTGCCAGTACTGCCTAAAAGTAAAATTTTCCTTTGTGAGCTATTTGCAAACTCAAAGTATTCAAAAAGAACCACATAAACATTTTCATATGTAAGGACAAAATAATCAACTGATCTGGCATGAATTTGTTGAGCAAAGCACATCTTTTTTTTAACTCTTCCCAATAAGATCACGACTGCTCTGAAACAATTTAGCATTTAGCAACATCCTTTTCTAAATACGCGTGTGTAGAAAGCACGTGGAAGTCTGAACAGATTTCCTCTTAGACTGATCAATGGATACAAAACCCAGCAGTTCTGCTAATGCTGTCTATTGATCCACGTGATGCAACTGATAAGGAATAGAAAGGTCAAACGCACCCATCTCAGCTGGGGACTGGGAAGCACAGGTGACAACTGGAGCAGCCCTGCCCAGGGCAGAAGGGGTTGGTAGAATAGCCGTACCACTAGCAGATCCTTGGAGGTCAGCTGGTCAGTTCCCCGTAGCTGAGGTGGCAGTAGGTGCTGTTCCTGTCAGCATTTCTAACAGGAACGACAGTGGCAGGAGTCCAGAGAAGCTGCTGCACACAGGCTGCCAGTCGGGACGTGCGCGCTAAGTCAGACGTCCTGAGCGTGCAGCCTCGCTGCGGGTGTGTGGCTGCATCTCCTGGGTACCTGCTGCGCTCGCCACATTTGGGCTGCGGGATAAACCAGGGCAGAGAGGGCACTGGCTGGGCAATTTTCAAAGCTGGTTGCTAAGTTTGGCAGCGGAGGTGGTAGCACTGCTGGTTATGATGGGTACCAGCTAGCGTCCTGTGCTAGGACAATAATCCTAAAGCCTTCCTCCTTGACTGGTGTGGAAACGTCTTGAGTGGTCAGGCTGTGCCTCGGGGATAGGGAAGAACAACCCCAGTTAAGAGGTTTAGCTGATTCCAGATGAGCTCTCTTCCTCCGTTACAAACAAATGTCTTGGGTTCTGTGGCAGCAGAGGCTCTGTGTTGGGAGGGGGATGGCTGCTGTGCAGAGCCATCAGAGCACTAGGTAAAGCACTATTCTGGTATTCTGTATCAATGTTTTGCAGGCCTGGCAGTGGTCACAGTTGATGCCTACAAGCACTGGATATTCCACAAGTTGAAGACGGAATACTGACTTGTTTACCTGAAGATAATAGGACTTCGGGGTATTTCCTCAGAGAAAATATAAATTTTAATATAATTTCATAAGCTTTGGAGGTTAGCTTGTCTTGTAGCTTCAGTGATATCAAACTTCAAGTAGGAGCTAGATAGAAAGCTGTTTAGTTTTTGCCAGCGTATGTAAAACAAGACTTTTCTATCTGCATTGTAGATTGTTTGTGGACACTTCCAGATTCTTGTGCTTTCTTGCAGTCATTCTGGGGACTGAACTCTCATTGATATCGATAGAGGTTCCATGAACAGGACACGTGCAGGAATTTGAGTGTAGAAGCCCACAGTGTGGTTTGGAGTAGTGAATTGCTTTTAGTTTGGAGATGACTGGGGAAGATGGGAAGAGCAACTGTACATTAAGGGAACAATTACAGATCTTCCCAGTGACATCAATGAGAGATTTGCCTTCAACCTTCCACAGAAGAAGATTTTTAGCTTTAATTTGGGACAGTAAAGGGGTTTTTCAAAAGCACTAAAAGCCAGTGGGAGCTTGTTCAACTGCTCCTTATGCCTTTAAAAACCCCTACACCAAAAGTGATAGCTAACAACATGAAATGGAAGTAAATAAAATGCATTTTCATTGCTGTTTTGAGTTATATAATTCTTGTTTCTGAGTTTGTTATAGTTGATCTGAATTTTCATGGATTTAATCTATATGGTGACCAAGAAAATGGTCAGTAACTGGTAAAGATGCAAAGTATAGCCACGAAGCAAGCACTGTATAGGTGTAGACCCTAAGCAGCTAACAAAAACAGGTAACAAAAGTTCACTGCCTAGAGCCATAAGCCTTGTGTGTCCACATCTACCAAGCTAGGTGGCCATTTCAGCATGTACCAGCAGGTAACAAATGCTCCCAGCTGACTAAAAGGATAAACTCAAGGACACCTAAGACTCAGTCACAGATAAGAACCCACAAACATCAGTCAGACATCACTCTACCTGTGTGGAGCACTGAGCATGTTCCTGCTGCTGTTCTTCACAATATCAGAGCAAGAACTACCTAAGAGCTAGGTCAGCTTTTACAGGACACATTGCCCCTGGATGGTCACATCCCTCTCTCAAGTCCTCTCTTGACAGTAGCTGCTGTAAGAGATGCAGTGGAACAAGGATCTAACAGAAGGTTCAAATCTATTCAGTGCACCAGACATGACTCCCTTCTGTGTTCTCTAAGATAAAGGCCACAAAAAACCCTGACATCATCTGGTTTGATATCATGGTTGGGCTCTTAATTTCACCTAAGACTCAAAGCCTGGCAACCTGTATTGGGCTGAAGTATTTCCCTCCTCAGAAATGATCTGTTAAATCAAAAAGGCATTAAAGTGATGGAGATTACATCACTGGTCTGGTTAGGATTAACCAGTCTCACCTTTAGAAATCCATGGCTTACTTTATTTGATTTTTTTTGTTTTTTGTAGCTTCAGCTTCTACCCATTGGGCGGATATTTGTACATCTTTTTGTGTTCAGTTTTAAGAAGTTGTTAATATAAAGTACCTCCTCTGTAAAGGAATCTGATTGCCTCTTGGTCTTCATTGTAAACTGAACAGACTCAGCTGTAAACCATTTTCTTCCTCCCTGAAATAATTTTCTGTGGCTCTTTACAGCACAATCTCCATTTTTTTAACATCTTTAAAAATGGGAACAGTGTAATAGTTTGCAAATTCTTAATTGATCTGACTTCATGCCATATATAGACATCAAAATCATAATCCTCTTTTTATTCCTTACCCTGGTCTGCATGGGATGTACCTGATGAGATAACTTAAAGGAGACCAAAAAAGGGGAGAGGAGGAGAAGGACAGGAGGAGTGTGCAGAGTTTGAGAGTTTACAATTAAAACCACATAAACCAAGAACAATCAAATGCAAATGAACCCTGCAAACCAAGACAATTAAATACTCCACGCTCCCGACTTTTGGAAACTCCAACAACAACGTTATGTGCTCTGTTGTTTAAGAAAAGACTTCATCAGAGCCCTCCCTGTCCTGCAACTCTCTACAATGAGGTTATTAGTGGGCTTTTGTGTTTCCAAATTGTGTGGTGGATGTTTCTTGGGGAGTCTGGGTTCCACAGCAACAAAGCACTTGCACGTCTTCAGCCACAGACCACAGAATAGGACCCAGAAGTGCTTTCTCTTGAGAAAAAAACCCCAGAACTTCTCTTGATAGTAGTGAAAATAGCCACAGGTAGTAACGGTTGTCCTGTTTAGCCGAAGAATATCAGCAGCAGGTAGTACTGAATGGAGCTTGGCTTTGTTTCCTCTGCAAGTCACAAGTACTCCCTCGTTTGACCAGATGTTCTACAGCAGCTTCTTTCATTTCTAGGGCTGCATCCTTTTTTTCTTTGTATTCAGCCTATTTTTTTCACCCTTTTAATGTGCAGGTGCAATGCAAATACAGAGTTGAGAGCCAAATTAGGACAGGGAATTCTCTCTCTTTCATGCAGTAAGGCACACCAGGCAACACGCTGTCTCAGTGCTGTTAGCTCACACAGCAGCAGCTGTGAATACTGTTCATTCCCAGCCACTGTCACTGGTACCTTGGTCAAATCCTGATGTTATGTGTATTGTACGGGGCTGGGAGCTTTACAGTATTTTCAAAGTCCATCAGTGACAGAATCCAGTATAAAAAAAGGTCAATATATTACTGTTGAAAGTTTTTTTTTCCTTTTTTTATACAAAAATTAAAAAGATCAAAATATATCACATTATTTACATGTTGTGCTTCATGCTTAGAGATCACTGAAAAAGAACACACAGACAAACATTTTAAGCAAAGAGAAATGCTCCATTCATTACACTTACTAATATTATTGCTAATATTATAAGGACTGGCATACAGATTTCTTTTAATATTAACAGTACATCCAGATCACTTAACAGCCGAACTAAAAGCTCATCTGTGCTAAGGGCGTGTTCACATTCTAACCCAGGGTTTGCAACCAGTTAGTAACATGCTTGTTATTAACTCAAAACTGTGCCCACATGCCACATGTTTGAAACTGGGTTAGTAATTCCAGTCAGCTTCAGTGATGTACCCTTGTCAGAGAATGAGGTTTACAGTATCTGGGTCAGGTCCTTATCTGATGGGGGGACATGTCTCTCCTCACTCTCTGAGGCTGCCTTTAGCACTTGGAGACCCTGCCTGCTCTGGTGCAGGAGACGGTACAAATTATCTGCACCCAGATGTACCAGTTCGAGCATGGAAGCAGCGTAGTGGTTGTGGATTATTATAATTACAACGTCAGGAAGGTCTTTGGCTAGAGATGTTCTGTAACTCTGCAGAGGTAACCCCCTGTAAAAGTCTCAGCTAGAGGCCATGGGCTGAGTAAGTCAGACCAGCACATCTTGCAGAGCAGTGCGGTCTTTGCAGGAGTGGTTCCTGAACAGCCTGGGCCGTTAAGGAAGGCCTGGCCTGAGCGAGCTGGGGAAAAGGCATTGCTACCAACCATACTGAGAATGATGTTTTATGCTTAGCCAGTTTTGGAAGCAGCGTTCCCAGCACCAATATACAGCTGTGGGGAACGAGACACAAAGCTAGACGGAATCCTGCTCTCCCCAAGACATGATGTTACATCTGGCGGGCACATAACTGGTTGCTTAAAGGATGTGCAGCAGTGCAAACAATCACCATACAGCAAACAGAATTACTCAGGACCTGCTCAAGAACATACAGTTGTTATTATTATTACTGTACCTTATGCCAACATCCTGCTACTGGCAATCCGTCTGGTCCCTGCAAAATTGAATTTACAGATTTAATTTCTCTTGACAGTGACTTAAATGTCATACCCAAACACCTGAAGATCAAATCTTCACAATGATGAGAGGTTTAGCAGCACCGTTAATTACCATGCAAGACCCATTTGCTGTATATGCACAAAAATAAGTACACAGGCAATGTAATCCACACAGCACAAAACTGAACAAACCCCAAGGTTAAAAAACCACCAGACTTTAAAAAAAAAAATCTACACTTTCTTTTTCCTTCAAACGTAAAAGAAAATTTGAACAAATACAAAAATTTGGAATCACAGTTAGTTAATTTCATAATCTGCTTTATAAGGTAGTGGTTTTTGCCATCAGGCATATATATGTGGAAAGCTTGATGTGGAAATGTATTTTTTGTTAATATGCTCTTTTCAGTTTTGGGGCAGTGATGTAGTAATTTTTTTTTTTCCGTGATGATATCCTAATTGTGTTAAATTCAACCTGCAGTACTTAGTTTCTTTAAGAAATCTTGAGTTGCTGAACTGATGGAAATAAGATGAGTTGTGGACTATGCCAAGGGAGTGAAAATATTTGTCTGTTTCTGATGGCAATACAAGAAACCTACAGAAATCAGAAAGCCAGAAGAGCTTACTTACCAGGAGGAAAACACTGACAAGGAAGGAGCCCCTTAGAAGAGGAATGGACTATGTATGACCAACTCTTTCAAGATACTTTAGAAGAAACAGCTGACTTCAGCTGCCTTTTCTGATGCTGGATTTTTTTAAGGCTCTTGGATCTCTGATTGCATGAATTTCTGCATGTAGAGCTACAGAGCACACACGCACTGACCCTTCCCTCAGAGCCACCTCCAGGTTAACTAGGGGTGGGAAGCCACGAGGATGTGTACGCAGCGAAGAGAACTACTAGTGCAAATATAGGTCAAAATGCATTTTTACATTTTTTACTGTAAATGTCAGTCATCACATTTTTTGTATTCTGTATTGATTTTATATGTAAAATAGCCTATGCCCAATAAAACAGATGCAGTGAAGTAAGGTTACCCTCTCCAGCTACTCACAGTGTAACAGGTCATTTTCACATGCTTTCCTATAATATTAGTTAGAAAACGTACACATTTTTGTGCTGACACCAGTCAATGTTTTGATCCACAACTATTCGTGAAAAAGAGTGCAACTTACACATTTGCCAGAGTTGTCTGGGGATGAAGGGTGAAGGGACAAGGCACAGAGCTGTTAGAGCACGTCCTAACGCTGATGGTCATGGGGCTGATTTCTGCCCTGGGCTTTTTCTCCTCCCCGTGCACTCAAAATACTTATTTTGACCATCCTAAAACTCCATGCCTTTCTACAGTGTTTAACTCGAGTGATTCCAAAGTGATTTGTCAACTTAAACAAAGCTTTGCGACCTGTGTGTCAGGTTCAGGCTCCTGCTCCTGGACTGAAAGCTGTTGCTGAAACCCATCAAGCCTCCGCTGCGTGATGAGGTGGAGGATGAAGACAACACTCCCAGCCAATGTGCAACTCACCCTCCCAAACATAAGCAGGAAGATGTGCAAGTGCTTTACTAACTAGTCATGTAGTAGTTACGTATCGGAGAAATCACCTGCTGTTTACAATGCCTTCAGTACAGATAAGGTCTTGTGTTTTCCGTGTAGTTAAGGTGGGAGGACCCTTAGTAAATATAACATCCCTGGGGAGTAATTATGAAGAGTTGAAGCAGGGCTTGCTGCTCATAATTGGTTTCTTGGACACATATGGAAGTAATTTAACTTTTTGTAAGCGAGACAGCTCACTGCCCCTTTTGTTTTTCTGAAGACAACTGCAAATCATCTAACATGCAGCATTTTCTATGGTTAAAAAAAAAAAAAGAAAACAATGATCTCTTTTAGCTAGTTGTGCAGAGCCCTTTCAGGGAGCAGAGCGTGAACCTTCCTGCAGAACTGCTGGATCTCAACCTGAGCTCTGCAGGATTCATGCTTCATTTGGGGAAAGCTTTTCAAAACCCAGCTGGGAATGGGACTCGCAGGGCTGCAGCAGCACAGGCATGAGGGGAACCAAACTGGGCTGTAGGTTCCAAGAGAAACCAGAACTAATTTTTAGCATCTGTTATCATAAAGGGGCAAGTATCCCCTGCGTGATCTCCCGCTGCTCACACTCCTTAATCTAAAGTCACTTTAGCTGTAGGAAGAAGGCACAACACATTGGCATCCTTCCCCAAATGCCCAAGTGAAACATCTTCCAGCACTGGTGCCTTGTGGCCTTCCTCTCCCCGGAGGGAGCTGCTCCTGGGGACAGGGTTTGGCCACAGCAGAAACACACAAGCCATGCAAGAAAGCAAGAGAGAGCAGATACTGTACCAAAGGGCAGGGCACGCTCGCCCTGTCCAGGCCTGGTAAACCTGGATCCCTTTTGCTGCCCGCAATGCTACGATCTCCCTGTGTGGAGAAATAACTGCTTGTTGAGAATGATAAAGGACACGGGAGTTCAGTTAGTCGATCAAAGAGCTGTGTTTCAGCGGAGGAGGATGGGTCCAGAAGTTTACAACTCCATTTCTGATGACACGGCAAGTCAGCCGAGTGGTGTTATGGTAGGGAATTCACAGACACGTAGAGTCTGTCATCTGGGAAAGATCTTCTATACACAAACCAGAGATTCACATTTGTAACAGTGCAGTGAAAAAGATGAGGGTTAAGTCATCCAGCATGTTGAGGGAGGAAAGGTGAAAATTAATTGTAGTTCACATTCAGTCTCCAAGCAAAATAAAGCATATTAACTGAAGGAGCTCTTTGCAGGTATAGTAGAGCCATGCTACAGCTTTGATTGCCATAGCTGTGGTCTCTGGGCGAGAAAGAGTCACATCTTTAGAAAAGAAATGGGGTTTTTTGAGCATGCTGGAGCAAGTACCTGGCACGAACAGTTAGGTGCAGCTGAACTAGGAGCTAACAGCTACATTTAAGTAGCTTTAGTTCAACAGCTGTTAAGAATCACTCTGCCATCCTGCAGCCTCAAAGCATTTTAGGGAAAGGATCTCTCTGGTTTTAGTCTTTATATAAAAATCTTATTGAAAAGGAGGTAAATTTTACCAGGCCAAATAACTTCTTATATATCAATATAGATTTTAAAATATTTTTTTTATTTTCCCTGGGCCCTATGCAAAGGAATCAGAGGTTCTGGAAGTAGACGTGGGAGATCCACCTTCCTGGGCTCACACGCCCAGGAGGTTGCCTGGAAAGCCTTGTTAAGTACACGTTGCACAGTGGTGGCCTGGGACATGTCCGAGAAGAGACAGACCTGAACCACGAGCTGCTATCTCAGGCAAAGAATCACGGGAAGGTCTTGTCTCCCAGAGGCACTTCTCGGCAGCCTGGGGAGCTCCAGTTCACACATCACTTATCTTTA
The DNA here is from genome assembly GCA_025331215.1 of Actenoides lindsayi. NCBI lineage: Eukaryota > Metazoa > Chordata > Aves > Coraciiformes > Alcedinidae > Actenoides > Actenoides lindsayi. The sequence continues at coordinate 8,433 of WTSP01025900.1, forward strand.
GCAATACTAAGAAGCTATCAACGGTGACCTGCTTCCCCACACGAGAGCCAGAGCTGGGCTCATCCCTTGCTCAGTTTGCAGAGGTGAGGGGACAGAGCTGACCGTGTTTCCAGATCGCCTCCCATCCACTCTGTTGAGTTACTCCCTGATTTCAAGTGCACTCAAAAGACAGACCGGCCAGCTATCTCCTGAAGAGTGTTACTGAAGCCCATTGTTCCTGACTACAATAAGAAGGTCTTTACACAAGGATTCTTGTTTTTACTGCTGTGGCTCACTCCCATCTGGCCAGTGAGAAGCCCTTAGAGCGAGCAGTGAACTTCCAGCAGTGCAGATAAAACAAACCGTTAAGAAAAGTGAGAAAACAATAAGCATCTGCTCTGATTTACAGCAAAATAAAGAACTACCAAATCCTCCCTCTCTTTCCCTGGCTGCAAAGCTGCATCTCCTTTTCGGTCCTGGCAACGTGCTCTTAGGATGAGTGAAATACAAGACATACCACAGGACAAGGCTGATCCAGTCCGGGAGGGCCTGGTTCCCCCTTCTGCCCTTTGGCTCCTTTTCTCCCCGGTATTCCTCGCTCACCCTGTTGACACAACAGGAAAATATCAGGAACTGGAGGGGAAACCCCCTGGCTTTAAGTCACGTGGCACTTGCAGATTCTCACACCTCACCCACAGTCAGGATGTTTGCACTAGTGTACCCTCAGCTGAGTAATTAAATAATTGTCAGTATCTTCAGTTAAAGCTGGGTAGAGATAGTTTAATAGATAATTTTACAAAAGAACCACTAAATGACTGGTTTCTGCTAGAAATCAGATTGGTATCTGAAAGTAGTGGGAGCACCAGCTTCCAGTTGCTGCCCTGTGCTCAGCTGGGCTCCTGCCTCCATCTGGGCATCCCTTTATTTAAGGATCCCTGTAACAAAACCTTTGACTTGGATCCAGTTTGAAGGTCTATAAACCAAAATTAACAGTTCCTCACAACCTGGAGCTGTCAGGCACAACAATGGTTGTGGTGGGGAGTGGGACAGGCTTACAGAAAGCATGTCCAAGTAGGCAAGAATGAACTGCTTGTCCTGCCCTGCACTGGGACAACGCCAAGTACAAGTGCCACAGAAAAAGTCTCTCAGCAGTGACCTGAGAAACTCTGCCAGGCTGTAGAGGGAAGCATGGTAAGCATCGCTGCCTGCCGAGAAGAGCAGCCAGTCCTGCCCCCACGAGCATCTCTACAGCCACAACCCACTCACCTTCTCGCCTCTTTCACTTCTCTCTCCTTTCTCTCCTCTGAGACCTGGGAAGCCCTGTCACAACAACAATTTTTATGGGGGGAAAGGGTGGGGAAAGAGGTTGTAAGTTTAGTGTGTGAATATCCCAGCATCTCAGTTCAACAATCACCCCTATCAACCCATCCTCCCATAGTAAAGAACATGACATTTTCTTCCTGTTGACTTGATATGTCAGCAGTTTCTTGGGAAAACTAGTGCTTTACCATACCCCAGTAACATTAGAGGTATTAAAGATTTTTTGTTTCACTGAATCCAACACAAATATTCTCAACTGGAAAGGGAAGCCCCTACAACATCTTTAGCTGAGCAGTTACTGCTCTGCACTGGACGTAGTCCGGCAACTGGCCTGAATTAACCCCTTTCCTGCTGACGTCATTCCACGGGCGCCGTGTTTAAGGCAGAGTAGTCTGTGCAGTGTTAGCTACGTATTTTTCCAACATCTCCAGCAATTTGATGGCCTTACATGCATCTTGTTCATGTTTCTATGTATCACAATTAATGTTTTCCATACTCACATCCAATCCAGGCTCCCCTGGCTTTCCCTGCAGTTACAAAAACAAAAATGAAGACATGCTGTATTGAATTCGGTGTTGCAGGAAAACTTTATATGCAGTTGGTGAAATACAGTAGCGACAGCACGGGCTTGCCCAGCAGCCCCTGGGTTCGAGGGGAGCTCCTCGCCACGCACCTGGATAGTGCCAGTAAGCCCAGCTCTGCAGCTCTGGCTGGACCCACTGAGGCAGGATTTTACAGCCCCTGTTTTAGGATTACACCACAACGTTATCACTCCTTTCCCACGCTGGTAATTACCTTTTCTCCTTTTGTGCCGGGTAAACCAATGAGCCCTGGAGCACCCGGAAGTCCCTTAATGAAAAAAGAAACAAGGCATTGGAATAGTTGCTGTAAGGCAGGTTTCTGATGGCCAGAAATGAGATACGGGAAAACAACTCACAGCGGGTCCTGTGTCACCATGATCCCCCTTCTCACCGCTGTCACCTTTTTCTCCCTTTGCACCATCCAAGCCCTGCATAAATGAAATGGCATCAACTGAGATGACCTGGCAGCTCTGACCAGGACAGGCACCTTGAGCACCCACCACCTGATCCTACTACATCTCTGGGATGCTTATACCTGTGCTGCCATTGACATTTTCCTATTGACTGGATCATAAAAGAAAACAGTTGAAAATACAGGTTTAAGCCCACAGGTTTGGAAGCCCTCACTCACACGTGCTGCCAGCCCTCAGGACTCTGTGCTGAAGGAGAACTTAAGATTGTAAATGTGTTTGGAAGGGAAAATTGCTTGTTTTCCAAAACACCAACTGCTGAACAGCACAACTGTTTGTGTTGTCACAAACAGTGGCAAAAAAAATCAGTCCCCAGAGCTGACAGGCTTTTGTGAGCCTGTGAATAATGCACTGGCAGCCTGGAAACAGTGGGTGACATTTAACTTATTGACTTACTTTAGGCCCCTGGATTCCTGGAGGACCCTGTGGGAAAGACAATGGTGCATTTGAAAACCAGAATTTAAAAAACAACCCCCAAAGTCTGCTTGCCAAAATACTTTTTGCTCAAACTATGAGCTGACAACAGACAGGTATTTCTTTTCAAGACAGGTGGCAGTTTATTTGGTTCTCCAAATCAAGGAGAAGAAGAACTGAAAACTACTGTTTTGTGTAACAATAAAGCTCTGCAACATGAGCTTTGGGGACTGACTGCTGCAAAAGCTTTGCTGAAGCAAGTGACAGCAGGCTCTGGAGGACAGCATCTTGGACACATCAGAGGCCTCCTGACTTTCACAATGCCCGTGACAGTTCCTCAGTCTTTTGAAGCATTGTAGGTACCAAACACCTTAGATATCTGCATCAGAAATGCTCCATGTGTTCATCACCACTTGCATCCTCTCCTACTGCAACTGATGGCAAAAAATTTCCAACTTGGGCAAATTTGCACGAATATAGACACCATTACTGGGGGAACAGGATTTCCCATCCCACGAGGGTTTCTCTTTTCCCCACCCCAAGGAATAACTTGGTTATTTGCAAAATGTGACACAAAATGCTGATGTACTCTTCTAGATCAAGTGCTTCTATCACTCCAAAGACAGCACCCAATGCTGTAGCTCTTTCCTGATTTTCTTTCCCCCCTCGGATTCACAGCAGCCCACAATGATTAAAATGAGCAAGCCACCACCATCCTTAATGAATCACAAGCAGTAACAAATCTGCAGCAATGCTTAAGTGCATGAGCTTCTTTCTTTCCCAAGTCCTACCATAGGGCCGGGTAATCCAGGGGGTCCAGGCTCAGGTATGATCTGCAGAAAGGAATTAAACAGCAGGTTAATGGGGTACAGAGAGAAAACAGTTTGGGAATGGAAAGATCACATGGCCCAGAATCATGATTTGATGGCTTTAATCAAAATATCTGCTAACCAAAGAGTTACTTCTATTATTTATAAGTAAATTAATCTTAATAAGCACATGAATCGATCTGGCCTCTGAAATGAGAGGTGTGACCCATGCTACTCAGTGGATTTGCCAGTCACAAAATGGATATAATGGGAAATTATGCAATTTTCTGCATGGACCAACCTTTTTGATTGAAAAAAAAAAAACCCACAACAAATCAGGACAAAATTACGAGCTCTCATGTCATCAATAAAAAAAAACTATCAAAAGGCATGAATAAGGAAAAGAGATACAGAAATTTTATAAAACTGCAAAGAACCCAATGTATTTTTAGAACAAAACGTAGTTAATAACATCAGCAGCCAATACATTATCCATCAATGCAAAATTTAAAATTATTAAATTTAAAAGATGTAGTACTGAGCATGCAAAGTGTTCCCTAGTGAACCCTAATGAACAAAACCCATGTAGATAAAATTTCCTGTAGAAAACAGTTGGGTTTTGCTCCCCTCTGCTACTCTGACAGATACAGAACTGGCAGCCCCAGCCTGCAGCCCCTGACTTCGCCTGACCTTGCATCATGGAAGAAGCTTTATGTTGACAAGATCTTACATGATTATTCTGCAAACAGGGTGACCCAGTGTCTCCTTTTTCTCCTTTGTCTCCTTTTGGCCCTTCTGCTCCCTAGAAGAGATAAAAACGTAATGCTGATATGGTGCATCTTCCAGGAAGGTGAAAATGAGAGAAAAATACATTTGTCTTTCTCTAAACTCCAGCCATGGCTCAAGCAAAGTTCATTTTTATCCCTAAGGGACTTTGAGAAAAGATTTTCTCCACACTATTGACTTAGATCACCTTCAGAATAAGCAGTTATCATCATTAGCAAAGAAAATTCAAAGCTCCAGCATCCTCCAGCTCCACAGTAACACGGTGTGGACAGGCCATTGCTTACATCAGCAAACTGGGCCATATTCCGAGCATTCAAGGAGATTAAAACATTAAAGAACCACCCAGCAGATGTACAGGGGCAGAAAGAGGGACGTACCGGTGGACCTGCTGAGCCCATTTCTCCTGTCTCTCCCTTCTGTCCCGGGATCCCCATGCTGCCCTGGTCACCCTTCGCTCCTTTGGGACCCTGGAAGTTTACAGAAAACAACTCGAGAAACCTGTTAAGAAATCCCCCCCAACAGCCATTTCTGCCTTTCTGCATCACACAGGAGCTTAGGAAAACACGTTTTAACATCAAAACTTACACACGCCAGTTTTGTGGCCATAACAGAATTTGTCTGGGCCTTAGCAGGGACTGAAGCCATTTAGGGCTGGGAAGGTGTATGACAAACCACTTGTAAAAGGAGCCTCAGAAGACATGGCCAGGAGCAGCATCCGCACACTCAGGGCTGAGCACAGGGTCATAGGCAAAAGGTGATTAATTCAAGGAGATGCGGTTGCACATTATGGGGAAGAGCTCGCTCCTGGCAGTCTGAGATTTGCTTTTCACAGACATGCTTTTTAACTCAGTTCCTGCAAGGTCTTGCTCGATCCAAGCCATGCCCCACACACCTTTTCACCATCCAGTCCAGGTGGACCCGGCAAGCCCAGTTCTCCCTGAAGTGACACAAAGAAAGGGGAGCCCGTGGTAAATTAAATCAGGAAATAATCTCAGGAAAGCATTTTGCAAGGAAATGAATTATTCACGTGTATTGAACATGGATGTTACAGGTTTGGCATTGCCAGGATCAGGAGCAACAGGCAAGGAGGTTTCAGTGATGTGCCAGCATTACCGGCTCATCTGAATGTGGGCAGCATGGAGACCTCAAGGGGCACTGAAATCCTGCCCTATCCTATTCTTCCAAGAGATGCTTTTCTGTAGGTTAAGTTCTTCTCTTACAGAAACAACACTTGACTGTGGGTTACTGGCTATTACTTGTCAAGGGGGAGGACAAAGCAGTCCTGTTTGGACACAGTGCCGGGGTGGCAAGCAGCACATGGGGACGGCAAGATGGAGGGTGGCTTGGCACAGTTTTTGGGACAACCGGCCCCTCCTTGCAACTGCTCCTCCCGTTTACTTCTGCCTCCTGCCACATGCAATGAGGAAATCTTAGAGGAGCTGGGATTTCACCCATCAGGTGTGGGACTGGGGGTGGATTCATGGCTGGAACAACATCCTCTGGAAGAGGCTGGAGACCAAAGACAGGTCAACAGAATTTTGGCTTTTGTGTGAAAACCTCCTTCAGCCCAAGAAATGTCACTTTCTTTACCATGGGTAGTCTCAAGCACCCAGAGCCGGCACCGCCTGCCTAATTCTGGCTTGGGAGATGCTACACAGAAAGCTGCTAATGACTGCATCACTCTCTAGGAAATGCCATCTGCATGGCAGTGGTTGGGCTCACCTTGGGACCTGGAGCGCCTTGGGGGCCCGGTGGCCCTGGGGGACCCGGTGAACCCTGAAATACAGCAAACAACCAGGCACAAGCATGACTAGTACAAATATCCCCCTCGTGCTGCTGGGAAGGAGCTGGGACCAGCTCCCAACCACAACCTACAACAGCCACTGGTGTGACCAGGGCTGTCCAAACACCATAATGAACTCAGCTGACAAAGTGACCCAAGGGCAGCTTCCAGCACAGAGGATGTTCATGCACAAGAGAACAACTGGCGCTAGTTGGGCGTACAGGTGCACCACTACCTGTGTTTTAAGAGGCAAAATGCTTTTAGCTGGACGTGTGGCCCCAAATCAGATGGTTTCTTTTCACATTTCCCCCCTCCAGCCAGATGGGCTGGGGAAAAGCATCCTGCTGAAAAACAGCAACAAGTGGCTGGGGAGTTCCAATTAAAGTGGGAAATAAAGGAGTTTGTGAGAGCACTAACAACAGGACACCTTGCACACTTAAATAAGCTATTTTTCCTGGGTACTGCTGAGTGCTGAGACCAGGAACCATCTTGAGATCAACAACACTTGCAGGCTGCAAAACCAGCAAAACTCAAGTCTCACCCAGCTGAAAACCAGAACAGTATTACATCCTCAAGCACCATTTTCCATGACCACATACTCAAATGAAGTTAAAGATAACCAAACCACACTGGAGGCCATGTAAGGCCACCCTTTCCAAAGTTCTGTCCATGAAGCAGGTCAGTGTGCAAACACTGAAAACCCCACTAATAAGCAGGACAACGGCAAAGTTAGTGAGGTTCAGCAACGTGACCCTCAGCAACCTCCACATGCAGCACACGGGAGAGGGTCTGCACCTAGCAGATGAAATCTCCAGACGTTCGATGGAGCCTCCCCAGCACTGCACTCCACACACTCCACTCACAAAGCTGCATGCTGTGCAGACATCTGGCAAACGGTAATTACCACCACTTTGTGTATCCCCGCAGCCTGTTATAAAACAATTAGGATGGTTCTTAAATATGTCTGTAATTAAGTATTTATTCTATTTGGCTTCTTTAATCTTAACAAAAATGGCAGGGCGCTGCTCGGTTGGGCAGGTTAAGGCTCGGACACCGTTTCCCTTCCTGCCACATCCCAAACTGCTGCTTGCAGAGAAAACTCCTCCAGAGGATGCACAGTGAAAACTGCAGCTCCGCACCCTGCCGTGGGAATAACACCCCGCAGCCAGCAGCATTTAAGCTGTAATTTGGCTGCTCACACTCGTTGTATTGTGTTTATATGTCCCAGGCTGTGTCGGGCTGCTTTTACCTGAAGAATATTAACTCTCATCCCACAGCCAGATTCCATGAGTTTGGTACCCAGCCCGAGTTCGCAGCCTCCTGTTTTGCCACCGTTTTTGCTGGCATATCCTGAATATCTTCAGCCCCCAGAATCAATAAGCTCTTCCCTCCCAGCCAGCTCCGTGCCAAAACAGAGATCTAGGAAAGGAGAAGGCGGACGGGGACAGACATGGTGCCACAACATCACCATGGCAGAGCTCAGCAGTTTTTCAGCCCTTTCCCATTAACCCGCAGGAATCAGCATGGCCTAGGTGTGGGGCTTACCTTGAGTGCATCCAAGATTCGGCCATCGTAGTCGATCACTACGGTATCACCCTGTTCCCCTTTCAGGCCGGGGGGACCCTGCAATCAGAGACCAATCCTATTTAGTTTTTATCCTATTGAGTTTTTGCAGCATCTGAGAAGCAAGTGATAGGAAAGCAAAGCCCTGACACTTGTGTGTTTGGGGATTATCACCTTACAAACACCATTGATTTAATCAATTCCTAGTCTGGCAGCTGTAACCGACATCCAACCAAACCTCAAAAGGACATAAATGTGTGTAATGGAGAAGCACATAGAAATCCTCACTTGATTACCCCTACCCACAGCTTCCCTCCCACAAGAAAAGGGCCCCAGGATGGTCACATCGATAAGAAAATTGGACTTCACTGTATTTCCCAGCGCTATCTCCCATGGTAGCGTTAGGTACCGACATAAAGATTTGTTTAAATAGGCACCTTCTCTATTTTCTAGCGCTGAACTGATCCTGAAGTGATTCAACCACATGCTAAGCAGAAAGAGGTGCTGGGGAACAGCTCAGGCTGAGGGAAATACACCAGTCCAAACTGAAGAAGCAAAAACCTGAACATCCATACCCGGGGTCCGATGGAGCCAATTCCTCCCTTCTCACCAGGTTCACCCTGAAAATCAAAATCATATTTTTGGTTCAAAGAGACCAAGGAAAACATAGGTTATTTATCTTAAAATCAATGTAGCTACATGAAGTGCCAAGATATGGTTTAGATTAAGGAGAAGTATGGCACCAATGAGGAAATGCTTCTAGCAAAAAAAAAATAAAAGATTTGACTTCAGAGCAAATATATTTAGCAAAAAAATAATGTTGGTGTGAGTCAGCTGACAGTAAGAAAATGTCTCATCACAGAGGGAGCAGAGTGGCCAGCTTGGGGCTGAGCTCTATGTAAGGGCCACGTGCCCCTCGCCGGCTCCCTGCTCTGCTCCGGCTCTTTGTGCTGAAAGCTCACACGGCTCTCTCTTTGCTATGAGGATGAATTTTGCATGTGGAAAGTTTCAGCCAACACGTTTAAGCCATTTTGAGGGCAAGTTTAAGGAAAAGGTCTGTGCCAAATTTTGGGGGGGGTTGGGGTTTTTTTTGTGATTTGGTTATTGCTTTGTGCTTCTTTGTTTCCTTTTTACTCCCTTTCCTCCCTCCCCCCATTTGTTTTTTTATTCCTTTTTTCCACAGGTTGGAAAGCTGTAGCACTTACAACAGTGATCTGAAATTCTATTCAGGATTCATAGAAAATATACTATTTGCCATACCCATGGAAGTCCGTTTGCTGGCCAAATTAGATGCCTTCAAAGTGTAAAAAAAATGGTATAGACACAAAGACTCTCCATAAGAAAACTTGATTCAGTAGATCCCAGAGGGAACAAACCAGCACTGCTACTATAGTTTTAGGAACAAAAAATGGCCGAGGGTCACTTCAGCTCGCGTTTCTTCATCATACATAGTTTCCTGCCCAACAAGGAGCCACAGCTGTTTGATATGGAAAACACGACTGGATACAGAACCTACTAAATAAGAAGCAGCTGAGGGGGGGGCGGATAACAGCCCATGAACACTGCCCGAGTCTCATCATCACCACCGAACACATCGAGGCTGTCTGATTGCGTTTCTTGGCAGCTCTGAAGGGCAGGGGAACAGGGCAGTGTGGGAGTGCTCTTTGAAGCGATACCGCAGCCATCGATGTGTCAGATCAAAACGCGATCAGAGGTTTAGCTCTCTTGGGGGAAAAGAGGCAACTCAATGAAAAACACACAACGAGGTGATTTTAAAAACTCTTATAGTGATCTCTGCTTGAATCCAGCTTTCATTAACTCACCAGGAAGAGGTAAAAACCTTACTATCCCCCTGTTTTGTTTCAGTTCGAGCCTTTTATAAGCCTTATAGAAGGCAAAGGCCTAAAGCACCTACTCAGCCAGAACTGTGCCCAACTTCCCAGCTAATGGATGTTTATTTACCTTGGGTCCTGGCAAGCCATCTGTGCCATTCTCTCCCTTGGGACCCATGCTTCCTTGTTCTCCCTGAAAACGAGACCATTTTGACAAATGCTATAGAGTACAATGGAGAACAGATTTCTTAAGGTTATGATTTTCTTGCTTTAGCTTTATTTTTACATGCATGAGTGAGCAAAACTCTGCTTTTAGCCTGAAACACGTCATGTTGACTAGGTGAAAAAGGGTAGTTTTTGAGATAAAAATGAAGCTTTCAGGCTTGACAGTTTGGATGCAATGGGGGTGGGTGGGGTATGTTCAGCCATAAAGTTAGCCCCAAAACCACAGCATCCATAGAAAGCTCCCATGGAGAGCCTGACGCACCCTGACACGGGCAGCACAAGCCCACAGTCCGAACTCCAGCTCTGGACCACTCCCAGCAACACTCCCCAATTTACTTCTGCAAGAGGAGCCCCTAAATGGCAGTTCTCTGCCATAGACAACAAGCTGTATTTGCAAACAACTCCTGGGCAGAGATACCATGGCAGAGGGGTGGGTTATGCTTCTCTCTCTTTGGTTTTTGGTTGGCTTTTTTTTGTTTGGTTGGTTTTTGTGTTTTTTTTCTTTTTCCATGTGAGGGGAAAAATGTGCTTCTCAAGCTGCCCCAACTGTGATACTGTGCCAAGAATCCAGCTAGCAGAAGATGCTGCCATGCACATACATTAAATGGACACAGAGCAGAACATACCTTAGGGCCCGTAAGTCCTGGTTCCCCAGGGATCCCATCATCACCCTGATGAAATGAAATATAAAAAGTGAAATACAAAAGAGCTTATACACACTTGTCAGTAGGATCCAACACACCTTTTGTTCCCAGCTGAGGGTTGCACAGATCTGAGACCCACTCAGGTGTGCAGAAGGCCAGGGGAAAGCTGCAGTAAGGAGCCCCGAAGGCTCCAGCTTAGTCCCCTGCTCTGACCCAGCTCTGCCTCCCCTGCTCCTGGGGAGGTGGATGGGCATCTACCAGAATATGCTTATAGCAGGATCTGGAGAAGGTGCTCTCCTACCTTTAACAGAAACGAAATATTTAATCCATTTAGGCTTTTTGGGTCCCCAAAACCTTCTGCAAACCACCACCCATCCTCACAGACTTCATCAAGAGCCAGCAACACACCGATCTGCCAGGAGGACATCATCTTGTTTCACTTGTCGTACTTTGTTGTTCTCCTGGAGTAAAACCACTTTGTAGGTGCCGAAGAGGTTAATTTTACTGGCCAGTTACAACTTTTTTAAAAGCCAAATTCTGGCCTGAAAAACACCCATGGCCACATCTGTTTTGGGGCAAAGCAGTAAGAGGGAAAGGCTGGGCCCTGTCAGCGCTTTGGCTTCAGTTAAAGGCAGTGATTTATCCACTACTCGATGGCACCACCACAAGAAAATGTGGAGATCTCAGACACATGAGAACTCAGCCTGTCCTTAAGAGGGTGGGTGATCCCCATGAGACCGAGGTGCTGTGTGGTGATGCCCATCCCAGGAACCTCAAACCCATCCTGGGGGCCCCTGGACAGATAACAGCCTCCAGGCGCTTCCTGGTTCAGCTGGAATTATTAGAGCAGAAGGGCTCAAGACCTACTGCTTTGTTTGGCATTTGCTATTTTATTCTTTGTCTATTGGGCAGATGTGATTTCAGCTTCTGGCTTGCTCGTGGTAATGAAAACCAGGCTGCAGGCACAGCAGTGCCTGTGCTTGGGGGTGCTGGGGTGACAAACCCCAGGGAACACAAGGAAAGGCACATGGACAGCCATAGCTTCTCATCTGTCTCTGGCAATGGTTTCCCTAGTTGAGCATTGAGCCAAGCAAAGAAAATAAAAATATCACCATTTTACCTTTTTCCCCTGGATGCCAGGCTCACCCTTCAACAGCAGCAAGCACAGAGAAGACAGATGTTTAGGACATAACAGAAAATAAGACAAATTGTATGGATAGTCAAAATTAATTGTAAAATTAAAATACTTGGCTTGTGTTGATAATCTTTATGCCTCTCAAATGCAAGAAAACACATTCCCACAGCACACCAGCTTCCAGCCCCCTGTGGCTCCCTCCACCCTCATTTCAAGGTTTTAATATGGGCAGTGGTTGTGACATTGAGTGATGCACTCAGACATTTGCAGCTCCAGGTCAATGGCTAATGCAATACCTTAGAATTCTTGCATCTGATATATACAGATGAGTGCAAGTCCAATGCAAAATACAGATGTTCATCTGGACCCCCTGCCTTACGCAACAATATTTAAAGAATTTGTATTAAAATTAGTCAAATAAGGAATTACTTATTACACACCTTTGGTCCTGGAGGTCCCCTGGCACCCTGTTGAATGTAAGAGTAGTTGATACATTTGATAATAAAGTATAACAGGATAAAACCCTTTCCAAGAGTATTTTAATTCCCATAAAAAAAAAAAACAAAACAAAAAATCCCCCCCACAAAAACAGACACAGAGGCCAACTTCTCATCTTCCCTTACAAATACAGCTGTAAGTTCTCTGTGCTCCCAGTAAATAATAAATATTCTTTTACAGCTTGTGTATTTTATGTAATCGCATTTTTATCCAACTTAGTCCTTAGCGAATTGGAGTTACAAAGTCAGGAGGCTTCAGAGGGGCAGAACTGGGGATGCAGAGGCAGCACATCTGTCCAGAGGAGCTGAGGGAACAAAGACTGGTCTCTTCTCCCCAGGGCAGATGTACCCCTGGACAAACATCCCTTTGGGGTCATCTAGAATTTCCCATGTGTTTTTTTCTTGGCCTCCGTAAGCAATGCCACAAAACTACTTGCAGTGAGCTGGAGGGTGATGTAAAGCAAGGGGCATACACAGACAGATGCTTTTGGGAGATACTAACCATGAGGCCGTCCTCTCCTGGCTCGCCTTTGAAACCCTGCAAAGATAAAAAGGCCACCACTGAGACTGTTACTCCATTCTCCAAAGTGCTCAGCAATAATTAGAATGTTCAGCAGCATTATGTTTTACTCTAATTTTTTTTTAATTCAATAAATCATCAGTGATCTGGTGATTTGTAACAGGTCATCTGAATGCTACAGATCAGGGAAGAGATTTCCTCAGAGTTCTCCCAGTTACGACCAGCACCTGCAAATACACACTCCAGGTGTATACACACTCTGCTCCAAAACCAAAGATGGAAGGTCCCTTCCTCTTCCCTTGGCCTTCTGCTCCAAAGCTTTGCTGTATGAGCAGCCAACAGGGACCAGCCCCTGGCTCAGGCTGGGGACCCAGTGGTTGGGGTGCCAGCGCTGGGGAAGGGGACATCCTTTGCCCTCCTCTCCCTCACTGGGGTGGGGACTGCCTGGCATGTGCTCGCTGCGCATCTCCCGTCCTTACAGGGGGGCCTGAAGGTCCTCTTGGGCCATCTTTTCCCGTGTCACCAGGAGGCCCCCGGGCACCTGGGGGCCCTGGCGGACCAGGAGGGCCAGTGGCTCCATCTCGACCTTGATCACCCTGGAAGAAGTTCACACAGACATGGTGAGATGAAGCAGAGATGGGAAGTGGTGGCCGCGGGGTGCCCGTGACATGCACTGTATCCCTGGGCTCTGCTGTGCCAGAGGAATTTAATTGCAGGTTCCAAATGGGAAGGCTGAAAGTGAGTTAGTTCATGGCAAATTTACACCCTCTGGGTCTGATTCCTTAATGAGGATTTTGCTCAATGCCTTCCAACGAGGTTTTACCTCATTAAGCCCTTGCCCAGTGACTGTCTGCTTGGAAACCACCAATTCGACAGTACCCAGAAATAACCCCGACCTAACAACGTGCTGGCACAGAGCATGCACACACTTCCATAGCTTAGTGCACCACACCAAAAACCCCACCAAAAAAAAGAAAGTATCACTTAGTAGTATCCTTAAATGACAGCCAAGATCATATACTGACATCCAGTGAGGATCACAGCCAGCATTGCTTGGATGTAAAGAAAAAAGCAGCAGCTCTATCACTGTGTGGTTGTGAAGGTTCAGTAGGTGCCTGCTCTGGAGGGGAAGACCCCGTAGGGCTTCACACCACACAGTCATTGGCTCCTGACCCCCCATCAGCTGCTACAGCCCATCCCCGGGGCTGTGGCCAGGCACATCCATGTGGTGGCACAATGGAAAGCCTCATGGAAAGGCCATCTCATAAATCTTTTAGCAACATCTGGAAGGGTTACCACTGAGGCAGTAAGAGGACTGTGTTTAATATGTGGTCCACCCTCAAATCAGGGACAAGTGTGGGATTTTCACAAGTCCTTAAGTGACATAGCAGCACAAATCCCACGACCTTTCAACAAGATCTGTGCTCCTGAATCACTTGCATAGTTGTTAAAAAAAAATCCGATTGCAAATGCTGAACACTGCATCTAATTATGTCAAGAGTCTCCCGCTGAATTTTGCCCAATTAAAACATGACATTGAGACTATGAGGGTTTAGACAACTCTAGTTTTAATGCACTTTATTTTACAATACCAGCACTGTTCACAGGAACATTTTTAGGACTTTGCTGCTTGATCCCCACTTCCCACAAGTGGCCAAATCCTAAAAGTCATTACTTTTATGTTTCACTCAAGTATGCTCCCAACAAGGACCTGAATGTAGCCATAGTAGTGACAATTTAAAATGTCAATGGTGCACAATCAGCCAGAACGAAGAAACAAAGCAACTCAAAGGCTCACAGCAAACCAGCAGCAGATCTGATACGTCTACCTTGAGCACTCGCCGGCTAAAGACAAGCTGATCATTAGCCAGAAATCCATGATTGAGCCGGGGAAAAACCATCTAGCCAGGAAAAGTGGGAGGCAGAGGAGGAAAGAGCAAGAATTTAAGATGAAACCACAGCAGAAGAATGAGTTTTTAAGGCTATAACAATACAACAGTTTTTCCTTTGTAATTAATTGATGCACAAGGAGAAAATAATGTAGGTAGCTAACAGTGGTAGGTTTAAGGTTGTAGATATGCTGGAGCTTGGTAAGCAGTAAACAGAGGAAAACAAGTATCTTTTCATTAGTTTACTGTACAATAGGACATTCAAAGCAGCTGGGGTACAGAGGATTCCCCTACTGCAGTGCTTTCTGCAGAATAAAGAGCATTATTCCAGTAAACCCCACAGGGGATATATCCCAACATTTCTCCCGAAACCAAATATTATATTTTTTTCCCCCCGAAGCTAAAATAAATACTGATGTATTCCCCAGCCTGCAAAATGCAAATAAATCTCTCAGATTTGTATGATGCAAAAACAATGTATTCAGAACATGTCAGTAGTCATTGCTAGTGTCTTTTAGCCTTTCCACTTATCTATCTAGGGAGAAGCAGTGAAACATTTCCTTTCTTAGGACACTTCTTGTATCTCCCTTTCCCTCATCCATCCCTGCACAGAACCAAAGTGGACCAGAGGGATGGAGCAAAGCCACAAGAAGCCCCACGGCAAGAGGCAGCACATCCTCCTCCATGAGGCTTTTTGAAGGTTTCTAAGGAACAAACCTCTTGTCCAAATTGCCCAAAGAGCTTTTAAACTTTTCACAGAAATAACAGATAACTCCAAATCTCAATCTGGGGATAAATATTGCATAGGCAAGCCCACCTCCCACCCAGCCTCAGCAGCAGGCATGCACAAGTACATGTACAGTGGCTGTTCTAACAGAGTCATCTCAGCAAGGGAGGGGAAAAAAAACTAAGTCAGATAGAAAAAAAACTAATCAATCCTGGAAAATAAACCCTTCTCAAGGATTTTTTTTCAAGCTCCCTTAAATGCAGCCATTCTGGAGAGGAACAATGCTGAAATCCTGGGATTTAAAAAACCTGACGATACCACATTGAACTTAATGGTGACACAGAGCCCTTGCACTTGGCCAGGCCCTCCAGATACTACAGAAACCACCAAAAAGGCTGTACTGAGACAAAAGGGATTTGTAGTAGACCCAAAGGACCCAGTTTTATGGCTTCTCATGTATGCGAAGCATTAAGTGGAATTTTCAGAAAAGCCCACAGAGCCAGAGAAGAACTGAAACTTTTTCCTTACCCCTCAGATTGCTGAGGACCATCCAAGTAAACACCTTCCAAGGTCAGCGCTCTGTTTTAATGTGAAATGACAACTTGCATTTCCTCCAAGGCCAAACACACCGTATCTCTCCAAATCCAGCCATCACACATTTAATTTTGAACAATCTGTTACAGATGGGCCCGTGAAAGGTGGACAGCCCTGAGGGCTATTAAAGACAGAGACACCATCTCTGGCCCAAGAAACCTCCAGGCCATAGATAACCAGGCTCCAGGAGAGAAGTTACGTGTGATGGAGGTACACCTTCCTGGTCCATGTTTATACTCTCCCAATGCATCTGGTCACAGGGAACTGGGATAACTGGCTGTGAGGTCTGACCCTGTGTAACAATGGAGTCTTAGAGCACAGAAACCCTAAACACTGGTAATTTTCACCTTTACAATACTTGATTTAGCTATTTTCACACAATGTTAAAGAAAAGTGAAATGAAGTAAAATAAAATATCCATACATCTCTCTGTTCACTGTGAGCTCTGCAGGACACTTTCCATGCTGAGCTTTTATCTGCAACGCGAGCTTGGTAAGCTATTATCTTCTTGCAAAAAGAAAGGGAGGAAAAAAGCAACTTTTCTATCTGCAGCCTAAACTCCAGACTGTTGCTGTAGAACCAGTTCAGCCATGCCAGCATTTAGACCCAGGATACAGGTGCAGGCATTAGTGGTGCCATCCCCATCAGTGACGGCTCTCAAGCAGAAGCACACTGAATGGGCCACTAGAGACAAGAGCATTTCCCTTACAAGTTGAAGCCCTTTTTTCCCCTCTGGAGAGCAAACTCAGCACTGCTGCCACACACGCTGTGCATCCGCTAGCCCAGATGTGCAAAAAATTAATCAATCCCATCATTTGCCTAAACATCTGAATTGTCACTAAGAATCACCCAAGCTACAGTAATAAACCCAGAGTGGTCATCCCAGTGCTGGCTTGGGGAGCAAGCCTGGCTTATAAAACCAGTCATTTTCAAAGGGATAGAAATATATTTGATTTTAAGAGAGAAGAACAAGCACAAATATCAGGGCACAGAAATTCCAACCTTGGCAGCATCCTGCTTTGACTCCTCCTTTCCTCCCCAGAGTAGTGGGAATCTGTTCTTGGTTTCTCCCCGTTAATTATGTGCATTTTGGCAGTGTTACCCTAAGTACATTTACACCTGATCCTGGTTAGGTAAGGCTCCACAACAGCTTCCCTGATGCTACTTGTAAGAATGAGCATTCAGTGCCTAAGACAACCCGACGTGAGCTCCTCCCTCAGCTCTTCAAAATCCCCATCCGACATCTGCATTGGGCACACTCACGTGTGCAATCATCTCAGTTTTGTCCACACTGGCTGTAGGTCTTCATTAGAGACAGAAGCAGCAGCAGCTCAGGCACAAACATGCTTAGTAGCTAATCCCAAAGTGCTCTCAGCTCACTGCAGACAGTCCATCCCAAGCTGCCCCAAGCATTCTTCTCTTTCATCTAACATTCCTAATGATAATATTTTTTGCACTCTATCCCCACTCCACTGCCCACAGACATTCACATTTACAAGGGAGGTGGCACTGGATGTATCACTAGCTAGTTATCCTCCCATTGATGCGATGACTTGCTGCGACACATCTTTCAAAATCAGCTAAACAAAGCCACCACTGAAACTTGAGGAAGAAGATAGATTAAATTAAGAAATAAAAAGCAATCCGGGCCAGATACTATTAAGAAGTTCCATATCCAATCCACAAGCCCTGAATGTCCAGAGGCATAAAGGAAGTTATTTTCCAAGCCAGGCACCAGTTGTTAGACCTACTTGTGCATGGCTCTGCCAGGCTTATTTATCCCACTTTCATCCCAAATTATTTCTGCACCTTTTACTTACTCTTGTGCAAAAAGACATAAATAAATCTAAGAGTAAAGTGAAATCAGGACAAATGCAGATCAGGAGATAGAAAAGCACATATTTTTATCGGTAGATTAAAACATAAGACAAGTGCTACCTTGGAAGCTGACACCTGCCCCTGAAAGTCCAGACAGAGTCCGTCACCAAAGCATCTCCTGCAGCACGAACAGGAGCTGTGGCAGGAGGGGGGTTCCCACGTTCTCCGGCAGCACAGACCACAGCGGCTTTGCAGCCTGAGCAGCATCTCCTCTGGCATCACCTGAGTCATCAGCCCCAAAGTAATCCACAGCCTCGGACAAGGAGTGAAAATACATGCCTGTGTGCTGTTGAACCACCTCTTAAAGCCTCTTTTGAGTACGTGGGTGGGCACTTAGACAAGGTTGAGACCTTACACCGAGCCCCTCCTTAGCCACGCAGGGCATAAATCTATTGGAGAAATTTTAGGGGCTCTCAAAGCCCGAGGGTGACATTTCCAAAGGCACCCAAGGCAGTTGGAAGCTGCTTCAGAAAATGACACCAACTTCAAAGAGAGGCTTAAGAGCCTCTAGGGGAAAAAAGAAAAATGACTGAGGCATCTCTGCCTGATGTTAACCGCTGAGGTCCTGGCCACATTTCCAGTAACCCGCATCTAAACCTGCCAGCTGCCTCTTGGGTGCCAGCTCCAAATCCAGCCTATGATCAGGGCCCATACACCAGCATCCAAGCACATCCCTGACGCAAGGTTTCCAGCAGGTATCCATAAGCTACAGTTCCATAGCTGTGACAAAGCCCACCTCAGAAATATCACAGACCCTGAGGTTATCCCTCCCGTATCATCCCTGATGTAGGAGACTGTGTGCTACTGCTGCCATCACCAGCACCACAGCAGGGACCACAGGACAGCTGTGTCCTTGCACCTCACAGGGACCCATCCTGATGCACTGCAGTAAATCTCAACTTCATGAAGCCTCACACAAGAGCCATTTCCACAAAACTCCACTAATTTCTGTACGTTATAGCCAAAACAGTTTTCCCCCATCACAGAGTTACTATAAACCAGTTATTTTCAAAGGTAGCCTAGATATTGCCTGCGTGCCACCACACTTCTAGGCAGGTAGCACAGGAAGAGAGTAAGAACTTTCTATCCTCCACAACACCATGCCAGGCCTTTCCTTGGTACACCAGGTCTTACCACCAAGTACTGGTGCTCTAACAGAAATAAATAAGGAGCAGAGCTTCAAAAGAAACACAGAGCCGGTCTCTGATGCTAGAAGAGGGAATAAGGGATAGGAAAGTCCAGTAAAAGAGAAACCCTTCATGAAATGCCCAAAGGTCTTCAACTCTTGTTTCTCCATGGTCAAAGCTAGGAAAACCACCACTAAGAGCTCCAATGGTAAAACGAAACATTTCCACAACTGTTACCGTACCTCAGTTTGCAGCAACAAAGCTGTACAATGCCTTGTTTTGTGTGGTGGCCAAACCCAACCATATTTCAGAATAAATCAACGTGCCATGTTACTACTTACCCTCGGGCCGATGTCACCTGCTTCACCCTGCACATCAGGCAAAACAGCAAGGGTCAGCTATTAGAGTTCAAATTTTAACCATGAAGGACCAAGCACAGGGTCAGCTGGACAGGGGAATGGCACACCAGGGAAGTGGCAAGAGTCCTATTGCTTAACATATTCAAAACCAGGGAGGAGAAAGGCTCAAGACAACACAATAGGAATGATTCTGCCCTGGCAGGCGATGAAACAGATAATAAATCAGAAATAGCGGATTCTTTCCAACTCTAAGGCTCCCCTAGCAACTGCTTATATCTTTCACATGTGAGGATTAACATCACTTTCAGTACAGTAATGACCTTCTTCGGCTGCTCTGATTTTGTGGGAGGATGTCATGCAAAACACAGAGCGATGGAACCCACAGACCTGCTCTTGGAGGAAAGCAAGAAGAGAGTTGTATGCCATTCTCCTAACCCTTAAGGGGTTACCAGGAACCCTTCAGCATGGATGAGCTTTAAGGTCATGATTATTACTCCCGCATTTTTGCAAATTCTTTCTGCCTTCTTCCCTTCCTGGGGCTTTTCCAAGAGCAACCCGAGAACTCACTGTCACACCTCCACATCCCAACAAAACCCAGTGGTAATATCATTCAGGCATATGGGGCTAAGCTGAACTGAAACAATTACAGCAGGAGGAGGATATATGTCTGCTTCCCCAAAAGCCACACATTAACGCAGTCTTTACCTTTTCCCCTTTGGGTCCTGGAGGTCCCTGGAAATACATAAGAAGGATCAGAGTTAAGAACCAGCAGAATCATCAATGCACACAACATCAAAACCAAGGAGACTGCATTCATCAATTCACAAACCTGAGCCATGTTCACTATTATTTTAAGTTACACACTGCTTTATGTGAGCACCATGCTACTGAAAAGCACCACTGAGGTGCAGCCTGTTCTTGCCAGAAGACTGGAGAAGGACGAGGGCAGGGCAGGGCAGGCAGCGTGACAGCCGCTTGCAAGCACGTGACTAAATAGATGCAAAAGATTTCTTGAGATATTAAATCACTTCTGGAAAAACACATGCTCAGCATATCATTACAGCAATTATACATCTGTTTGAAATAAACAAGGAGGATGGGCTGCTTTCTTTGGCCTATTTGCCGCAGTCGTAAGTCATCTTCCCTCTAAGCGGCTTTCTGTAAGACAGGCAGGCAGGGATACTCTGCAGCCCCGAAGAGAAGCCACAGAGCCCTGGCTTTGACGTGCCCGCTCTGCATCCTCCTTCTAGCACAGAAAAATACAGAGTTTTCGGGTTCAGCCCAATGCATGGTGTTTGCTGCAGCAAGACCTGGTGGGATGTGGTGGGGGAAGGTCAGCAGAGACAGTGACAGCGGCAGCACCTGCATCCCCGCACTGTATCCCTCCAACTCTTAATTTGGCTTTCAGGCAGGTTGCTGGCCTCTTGCTCTCACGGAAGACATCATGAACAGTCTGGTTTGAATTTGCCTGTTTGATAAGTCTGCTTTTATCATTCAGATTTTCCCTGCCTCTCACTCAGAGGCCTCACCCCTGCCCAGTGCACAGGCACAGCTCGCAGCCGTTCACATCCACGTGCCTGCCCAGGGCAGTGGGCACAGGAGCGTGCTGCTGGGGCTTGCACTGCTCTTCCATCACAGGGGGTTGCTAAGCCAAAGCCAAGCCCTGAGCACAGCAGTGTGATTTGGCCTTCCATTTTTCTTCTCTAATGCTTTATTTCTAGTTTTCATTCACATTTGTCATCTTCAATGGTAGGACAGAAACCATCCACAGCAATGTGCAGCTATAACTGAAACACTCCCCAGCTGGCTAGGAATAATTATCTGGAGTAACTTTTTGATTGCAAAGACTGAATGACTTCTGTCCACTTTGAAAATCACAGTTGGTTAGGGACCAGAGCTTGAAAAGATTTCAGATGGTGCCCTCTAGTGAACGTGGTGGAACAGAAGTGGGATTTGGTCACAAAATACAGAGCTGTGAACTCCTGCAGCAGCCATCCAGCCAAAGGAATCGGAGCTGGTCAGTGTTCAGCTAGCATAAAAATAAAAAAGTCTGTGTTTCTGTAAAATAAGTAAGCAAAGACGAGTTCCTGAGCACCCAAAGGGCTTCCATGCAAAAAAGAAGTCAAGAAGAGGGCTCATAAAATAAAGTCCAGGCTGTTTCAGAAAGTATTGCATGGACACAGCACACTCTCAAGCGCTTCCCACCTGTGCTCCTTCAGAAGTAAATGAACCCAATTTGGGAACAATTCTTTTTACAATACCACTTTGCATTTCTAGGAGCACATAACCAGAAAGACAGATTTTGCTTCTTCCAAGCTACTACTGGAGTTTATTTCCCAAATTTGGCCCACCACCCAGCTGCAAAATCTCTGCTAGCCAAGCTGGCACAGGATGGGGAGAAGCAGCTGAGATGAGCTGACAGGTAAAGAAAAGCTCACATCTATCTGTGCTGGCCAGCCCTGGCTCAGAATTTAAACTTGCATGTGTTAGAGACCACAGGATAATTTTTCTAAATGAAATTTGTCTCCTAAACAGTTATATATGCAGTAATACATGACTAATAGTTGAGATTTTGCCTATCTATTGCAGAGCAGCGTGAATAAAGACATCCTACATTTGGCACCTGGTGCTACTTACTGGTTTGCCGTCCAAACCAAGAGGGCCCTGGAAAGGGAAGGAAAAGACAGTATTATTAAACAAGAAATAATAATAATAAGAAAAATTATAAACATACCAGTATCAGTCATGCTCTGAAAGAAGCTCTACTGCACAATCTTTGGCTATGTTACTTATATACCTAATCCTTCATCCATGCAAGCCATCAGGAAGGTTTCACAGAGGTAAAGAGGTGTCAGACAATTTGCAAAGTACGAAGGAGAGTGAAAGGAAGGGACAGGATTAGTGACAGGGATAAGGTGACACTGCTCTGGCACAGCACTCGGGACTCCCTGAAGTTTTTTTGAAGACTAAAAGTGCAGCAGCAAAACATGCCTGATTTGGTTAAACTGAGCAGATCTGGGAGTGATTCATATCAACCTTGCATCGGAATCACTTGTTTTTGCAAAGGGACTTGCTGAAACACTACCATCCTACCCCAGATGCGGGGATCAGCCACCACCCTCTGTTGTGATAAATCTCATGGTTGGGAAGGTCTTGTTGTGCAGGAAGAAAGGATGCATCTGCCCCATGGGCTGATACCTATGTGCTTTGCTTGTTTGCAGCCATACAAAGCTGGGAATGTGCTTGTATTTGCAGGAACAAGCACTTGGTAACCCCAGCTCTTCCCCAGCTCTTCCCTTTCTAGGGCTGCTGCAGCAGCACATGGTAAATCAACACAGTAAATGGTTATTTCCCCACTGTTTCTGGAATGCTGCCCTTAACTAACACGAAGCCACTGAACATATTGGACTGTAGAAAACCTTGCAAAGATGCATGCGGGGAGAAGCAGCACAGATGCTCTACAGCCCATGGACAAAGCCAAAGCTGCCCCTGCTGTCAGCTGGAGCTGACACACAGGCACTTGGGGATGAAGAGCAGCAGTTCAAAACCCAACAGTTCCAGTAAATCCCAGAACAGCGCTTCCACTGACCCACAATCTGCTGCCCAAGAACTTAAAACCTTTTTTCATTTAAACCTGAAGAAGGCTCAGCCCTGCAAGCTGTTCCTGAAGAGAGACAGCACGAGGGCTGAGAATCAGCAAAGTGCTTGGACTCCAAATTTATTCCCAGATCTCCAACACGCACTCAACATGTTTTGCAGGGTGAGGATCGGCTCCGCAGGGAGCAGTGGACTGTGCCAAACAGCGAGCACCATGTCTGACTGCTCCTGTGATCTCAGACTCAGACAGGCCTTGGTCTCCTCACTGTCTACTGCAAATTCAAGGGCTACGCTTGCAGAATGGTACCTTGGGCTCAGCACTCACTCGCTCCTACATCTGCCCAGCATGACAACACATGTAGAGCACACACACATGCTCCTGGCTCCTGCAGACGTGCTGGGCTGAAGCAACATCTCGCACTGCAGCCTTGTAAACCAGGAGAACCTACTGAAGCAAATGTAGTTTTGACTAAGGCATAATGCAGTGGTAAAGCATCAAAATTTTCTGCATTTCTTAGGGAACTGGTTGGGGTGAGCCTTTTTTAGTTCAGCTTAAATCTATGATGGTGAAATTGAGCAAAAGAGAGAAAGGTGTGTAAAAGCCAAATGACTGCATTAAAAAGAACATCCTTCCATCTCACAGCTCTGGCCGTCAGTAAGGAATGAATCAGTCTACCAGTGGCTGTGGCGACAGGGCTTGGAATATGAAAACCTACTCCTGGAATATGAAAACATAACTCTGGTAGGAAAAGAAGGTAAATCCATGTGGTTGAATCCTGGGCAGGGCATCGGTACCTGCATTCTAAGGACTTGGGGAGCTGCACAAGAGATTTTCACCTGAAAATAAATGAGGATGTCTTTCCACATGAGACTTCTGAAGTGACCAAATATAGGTTGTATTGTTCACATGACATGTGTTTCTTGTAAGGAACAATCACTATACAACTACTATGTAGCAGTAATGAAAAATAAAAATGAATACAGTCATGCCTGTAATGCAACAGTGTGCAGGTCACAACCAAATTACTACTAGTACCCCTGACCAACAGCCCCTCCATACTTTATCTCACCTCAGTTCCTTACATTGTAACACCAGGTATGGGATCCATGGAGCTTGTTTCCTGAAACTATGATTGTTTGAGGCAATTCACCTGAAGATCTTGATGAAACCCTCTGACCTTCAAAGGACAAGATGTGGGACCTGAGCAGAGAACTTGCAGTGTATTCAACTTCTCAAAGGAGCTGAAGTCCCCGAAAATTAATTATTTTTTTTTTTAAATTTACAATACCAATTCATCAGCTTTTAGCTATTCTTGTATCAGTCCACAAAGGGCTATCCAGAAGGAAAAAACAATGGCCTATTCAAAGGATGTCTGTTTGAGGGAAAGCACTTAATGCTTGAGAGAAACAATACCCACTGGGCTTTCAAAGGGGCTCTTGGCCAGCCCCACCGCTCAATGGACAAGATTAACTCAGACTTTGAAATGTTTTGTTAGTCTGGACTGGGGACTTAATTGACTCTGCTCTACCTGTCCAGGCAAACATCTGCATGAGCAAAGGCAGGGGGTCCAAGAGCAGCCAGAGGATCGCACAGGTAAAGTAGGAGAGAGCATCTGAAATCTGTGCTTGCTTACATGATTGCTTGCAACTTTGAGGAGCACCCATGTGTTGAGATGATTATTATCTCTTATTTGAATTCTGCTCCATGTAATTTTTATTAAAGATGAAGCAACCTTTAGTTTATTTGATAACTGAGGAACAGGAAAACAAGTAAACCCCTGCTCCCCTGGTCAAAAATCTCTACAGAAGTTTTCATTTTGGGGAGACAAAAATCACTTCCACTTAAACCACCAGCACAAAGGGTAACAAAAAGGTGTTTTCTGAACACGCTGTTACAAGGCCCAAGTAAGAGGAAGTATGGCAGTGGCTTCATGCTGTGCTTTTTGCTCAGGAATAAACTTCTTATGTGTCTGTCCGCTCTCAGTTGAAAGCCTCGCTCTTAATCACACATGCAGTGATTGCACTTTACATAAATAAATGCTCGCTACATCAAGATGGACTTTCTGCCTAGGTCAAACCTGATGCTTTAAGACAAAGTAGAGAGAAAATTAAATCAACTTCCCCTGAAACATGGTTCTGAGCAAAACCATCACTGCACCAGCCAAGTGGGACAAAACGCATCAATCCCAGGTACTTTAAGGAAGATGACACTGATGTGGTCCCAGTTGGCGCCCTTTGGTGGATGTCAGGGCCTGCTTCTACTTGA
>WTSP01025900.1:33527-93129 GCA_025331215.1 Actenoides lindsayi
GGCGTCATTTGGTGGATGTCAGAGCCCTCTTCTAGCTGATAATCCACTCTGATCTCATTTTCTGATCATGCACCAGTAAGGACCACCTGTGTTTGGCACCTGATGGACACAGCTCTGTGGGATATCCTCCACATTTGAAGAGAAAAGATGAAATGCTGCTGTCAGTTCAATAAAAAATAAATTTTATATATATATCCACAACATCTGGCTGGAACCCCCAGGTTGCCAGGGTGGGAGGAGAAGAGTTAGCAGGGAGAGCTGGTGACACCAAGCAGGGCTGAGTGGTAATTGCAATCACTCACCTTGCTTTTCCCCCTCACAACCAGTAACATAAACACATGGTGTTGCCGGGGGCTTAATGACCCAAACCACGGTGCATCCCCACTGCCATTGCCTGCGTGAGGATGTGACGGATAGGATACATATTTTATGGTATACATTAATGATATATTATTTAATGATATATACTTATACGATGATGCTAAGAATGCAGGCACAGGTCAGATAAGACACCGGACGTTGACTTATTACTACACCATGCACTCTTGCTGCATGCTTTGGTTTGGCCGTGCAACATTTCAGCTTCAGAGGGAAGGGCTACATTCAGACACCTTTTAAAACAAATTATGGTATTTTTGTTTTGCGTCACAGTAGAAGCTCAGAAGCTTGAGATACAACATGAAAACATCACCTCTCATTGCAACAGTGAGATTTACCCAATGCTGAAATCAGCTGAAGGCTCGGGAACAGCTTTGAGTTCACCAAAAAGGGAAGACAGGGAGCTTACAAGCTCCAATTCACATGCAAAAGTTCTTTCAATAAATAATAAGCCTTTCCCCCATAAATCCCTTACCCCTGCTCAGAGCAGGCCTAGGTGCCAGACTGGCTAACTGGCCCTCTGCCTTCCTCCTCCAGTGCCATTATTGCTGCTGCCAGGGATGTACTTGCTCTAGCAATGTTACAGGAATTCTAAGGGGGGAAAATATCTAGTGAAAACGAAGCCAGAGATTATTAAGAGGACAATCCTTTCGAGTTGGGCAATCTTCTCTTATGGTTATTTTTAATGTTTCCTGCTCTGCTAAAAATTAGCACAGAGGTCGGAAGGAACCCTGCAGTCAAATTTTAACAAATTCAAAGGGCTGCCTTCAATCTCTGTCTCTGTGGTTTTGAAAAATGGCAAAATCTTACTTTTGAGAAGGAGGAAAGTGTCAGAACAAAAGAGCACGATAGTATTTTAGTATCCCTACGAAGGGCTCTGCCTGGGTCATTAGACGGCGTGGTTTGCAGTGCAGCCAGAGAACAGGGACCATCCCTTCCTATAGGCTACGCTGTAAATCTTTGCAAGTGGGACAGTGTCTGCTGCCAATGCTGTTCCTCAGTTCATTTGTGTATGAGAAAAGAAAGCTCTGGCAAAAGCTGTGCCCAAGCATGCCCTGCCAGACCCATGACAAGGGAAGTGAAGAAAGGCAGCCAGGTTGCTGTGGCTCCCCCAAGCTTCCCAGCTGAAGGAGAAGGGGAGAAGAGGGACTGAGAAATGAAATGTGAGTCCTCTACACAGCAGCTGAGAACCACCAGCACTATGAATGAACTGAATACAAGAAATGTGCTTTAGGATGTCACTGCTACCACCTCCTCCCTCCCTGAAGTCCTCAGTGCAGGAAGACCAGAAGCCTTTATAAAAAAAAGCAAGTTTTCCTACTCCATCCAATACCACCTCTGCTACTGGAATTATCTGCCCTTTCAAATAACAGCATTTAAATATCTGATAAGACAGACCATACGTAGGAAATTGGTCACACAAGGAATTATCCTGCACACACACCAACTGCAATGGCTCTGAGCCCAGACAAGCTCTTGGTGGGAGGTTCCTCCTGCATCTGACCTGACCTTTGAGCTCCCTTCTGTGAGACCCTGAAATTCTGTCAGCCTGTGACGTGACGCAGCATTGGAAAAGTTCCTACCAGGAGCTGTCATATTTAAGCATTAAAACCATTGATATCAAAACAGCTTCACATTTAATTACATACGGTGGTCTCACTGGCATGGGATGGGACCGATAACAGGGGAACAGCCCTGAACTTAAAAAATGATTAAATTTTTTTTCAGCATGAGCATGATTATTAACAATCCTTTGCCAGTAATTTTTCTGTTTCTTTGTTTGAAAAAAAGCTATTTCAGTATTGCCCAACAAAAGTTTCCCTTTGGTCCATGACCACATACAAACCTGAGAATTACTTTTTCATTACTAGGTGACAGTCTTTGTCATAATTTAAAAAAAAAATAAAATCAAATTGTTCAACAGTTCTCTTACAAGCACAAAAGAGATGTTGATGAGGCAATGCTTATTTTGTAATGTTTGTAAAATTAATTGTTTTGACTTTGAAAATAATTTAGACTTGTCATGACACGCATCAGCATATTTTCTTTAAAAACTGAACCAACGAATAATTGAAAAGAGGAAAACTTCACTGGCTGGGCTGCCCCACAACAGATAAAGGTTTTTTAAACATTTTCTGGGTAAATCAATAAAACATCTGAGTTTTGGGGGTTTTTTTCCTTTCTTATTTTCAAAATCACTGAAAAGAGGAAAGCTCCAAAGTAAATCCTGATAAATAACTTGTTACCAGATTTAACAAGGAAACCACTTACCCCTCACATCAGCCTTGGTGTCACCTACACCCTACCCAAGGACACTGAGACCACAGCTTTCTGCACACAAGTATCAGGTGGTTTATAGTCTTTTCCAAGAAAGCAGCAAGATATCATGGAAGTAATAGATAAGCCAGACACAGGTACTTATTTAGCCACTAAGTTGTATTTCTGGATCAAAACCTAATTTAAATATCAGGCTGGACTAGGACATTTACCATCAGAGCAGCAGGTAAGAGAAATTGCTATTGCCAGTGGCAGCTCCCATCTGGGGACAGCTCTGGATAGAAAGCACAGCAGGAGACACTTGTGTAACAGATGTCATGCAGTGTTTTCATTCCATTCTTAGACCAAACCCTGCCCATGGTGTAGCACAAGAGGCAAGAGAACTCTGAAACCCAGGAACGGCCCCTTCTGCCTATGCATGTGTGTTACCCCATGGCTGGGGCTACAATTGGGTCTACAAATTTTTGGGCCGCAATTAACTGCCACTAAGTTTTTGAGAGTTTAATGGGAAACCATCTGCTGGTTTTGTTCTCTCCCTCCTCTATTCCATTTGCTGTCACTGTCCTGTATGGCCTCAGAGCCAGGCTCTCCTAGTTCAGCTAGAAAACTATTTCATCTAGGGGAGTGGAGGAGGCAATTAGGGGTTCCATCAAATCCATCTCCCTGCAAACAGTAGCCCTGCATGTAACATCTGACCCCAGGTATGGGAGGGATTCTGATGGGGCTGCTCCAGGCAGTGGGGTGAGCTGAGCCCACTCATCCATAAAGCCCCCTCCACTTCTGGCAGCTCTCACCCCTCTCCCAAATTTCTTTTCAAAAAGGCCACCTGAGCACACCCTGGCATTGCCCACAGTATCTGGTAGGGCTCAGCACCACTAAATCCCAAAAGGCTCCTCTGAAACAGTTCTCTGGGGAGAATTGCACCCCACAGACTGAGGCTGGAGCAGTAAATCCCCCAACAGAGCCATCAGACAAATGATGCAGAACAGCAGTCTGATAAGAGCCAAGTGTGTGTTAACAAACTGACCAAAAAAACACAAATCAGTGCTCTATTCCAAAAAGAAAAAAAAAAAAAAAAAAGAAAAAAAAAGAAAAAAAAAGAAAAGAAAAGAAAAAAAAGATCTGTCCTCAGACTGCTAGGCAGCCTCTGCCCATTCTTTGATGGAAACGGAGCAGAAAGGAGCAGTAATTTGCTAAAAACTTCACTCATAATGCAAACCAGACTGCAGGGCTCTGCAAGGGAGCAGCCACCTCGGAGGCTGGGCTGGTCCATGCTGGGCATCCGGCAGCCATGCAGAGACAGCCTCTGCAACGAGAGCCCAGCTCCCCTCCATGGGGCATGGAGACTTGCAAGGGTTTCTGAAATCCTTGAGAAACAAAACCAAACCAAAATAAACAGGAAAAAAAACCCCAAACCCTATCCTGAGAATATTTTTGGGGCAGCACAGGGCCCTGCCCACTGTTCAGCCCCTCCTTTGTATTGACAGCATGGGCTCATTGGAACTCTTCAGTTCCCAACTCTCTTCCCAGACAGGCCAACCACATTCATCAGGGCTTGGTTGTGGAGATAAGGCACCTTTTCACCCTGTCCTTAAACAAAAGATGTGCCTCCTTCCACTTGTTCGTAGAGCTCCCTCCTTTGTCTTACTGGATGTCTTCTTAGAGATGCTCAAGAAAAACACCTGAAAGCAAATCTATTGCTGACCAGTCCAACGGGCTTGAGCTGCACAGGACCCTATTACTTGGGTTGGTGAGCAAGTCTATTTGGACAAAAGGCAAAGAAGTGCCACAAGAGCTGGTTTATTTGTTCCTTCTGATGCAAAGGGAGGGGAAGGAGTCACCACAGCCAACTACCTTGACTCCTGGACCAGCAGCGCTTTTCAAGGAGCACCCCAACATGTCATATCAGCCTATCTTCTGCTCGGTATCTTTTCAGAAGCAAGAGCTCACTCATCTGTGCATCACATTGCACCAGTTTTCTTCCAAAACAGCAAAGTGCTTTTATGGAAGAAAGAGTCCCCTGAATTCCCCCAAAATTCTGAGGCATAAATGAGTTCCATGTGTTCTGTGCAATTGCTTGTTTCAAGGATTCAGTGCCTAATTGGGTTTTGGATATTATTTTTTTAATGTCCAACTATGAGAGAGGAGATGGCCTCTGTGGTGGAAATACAGTTTTGAAGCTGGTAGGCAATTGTTTTGGAAGAGCACTGACATTTCAAGCAAACTCTTCAGCTTCCAACTGCCTTTATACTCTTTCCCCACCAGTGCCATCCCTGGTTGACAGCTGCTGTTTGGATTACCTCTCTTTTGTGGTTAATGATCAAACTTCTTGGTTTTTCTCAGTTTTCCCCTGCCTACAAGCCAAGCCTCATTACCACGTGATTGTGTCCAAATCCCTTGGAAGCAGAGATGCAGATCCACCAGCTGCACTCAGGCTCAAAGCAGGGAACCAGAAGGAAAGCAGCACAAGAAGTCAGAAAAAAAATCCCCTGTTTCAGTCAGGAGTTGGGTGGTGAAAAACCTTTTCTATCATCCATCCTCACAGCTACCCTCATCACCAAGCCTCCCTTTGCACGAGCAAGCTTGGGATAAGGTGGCCAGCTGGGTCCAAATCATCACCTGAAGACCCACACATACCCTGTATCAGAAATCTGCCTCTGCAATCTCAGCAGAAAAGTTCTCCTTTGCTGTAATCATCAGCTCCTTCACCAGACCCTCTTTTTTTCCCTAGCCACAAACACTGGAAACACAGAAGATAAACAAATGCATCTGCAATTTTTCCACTAGGTGGGATATAAGTCAACATTTTATTTTCCTTGTGGAAGAATTACCTCTAAATCAAAAGAAAAATAAACTGCTGCCACGAAGAGCTGGTCTTTACAGAATCATTGTTGTCTCCACATCAGAGAGCCAGCAAACGGATGTAGCAGGAAAATACACTGGATCTGCTTTCCCTGCTCAAAGAGGTTTTCCCCTCTAGGCAAATAATTACGTGAATTGGCCACAAAACTGATACTAAAATAAAATGAAGATGACTAGAACTACAAAGCTTGCCTTGTAAAATTAATATTTGTTACTTCTGTCTTTTGGGCTCTTACTGGGAGAAGTATGCATGCAAATGACTTCATTCACAGGAGATGCTCCTTGGAGTCTGAATATTTGAGTAAAGATACTCCCGAGAACAAACACAGGACTCTAAATTACAGTTATGACCTTGATGAACCTAGCTGAGAAAACTAAGTAGCCAGCTTACCAACAGCAGCCTTCATTTTGGGGATGGATACCAATCGCATGACAGTATTTGAAATTATCTAAGTCTAGTGATGCCAGATGTTAAACAATTTTTTTAATTCTGTGCATGCACAACCACCCAGAACACCCATGCAATGTACAGGCACTCCGTGTCCGTGCATGAGCTACCACCCAGGGTCTGCAAAGCATCTGCCTACTGAGAAAAAACAGGAAAAGTCTGAGATCCACACACTCTTCTCTACAGCCCATGAGATCTGACCACATAGCATGGTCTTCCCTATCTCCCATGGGATTTCTGGCAGGCCTCCTGAAGAGTTAAACCACTGCCTGTTGCACTGCTTTGGGCACAGAGCTACACACAACTCCTTCTGTGACTGCCTCCGGCTGCACCCTGATCGTGCCCAAGCAGGACTTGGAGATAAATGCACAGAGGCAACTCATCAAGTCATCAGCCAGCTCAATTCCAAGTTATTTCTACAGTTCTCCTGTAAAAGCAGTTTATTATTAACACCACATCTGTTTTTCTGGTGTTGCCATTTCCAAAAAGCCTGACTAAATGTATGTCTTGAAGGTTTCTGGTAAACTCTGAGGGACCACAATGGGTTGGAGGAACTGCCACCAAGAACGAGCCTGGGCACGTGTTCCTCATTTCCCACTTATCAACCTGTCTGCAGTCATTGTACATTTATGGGTCGCACACAAACAGCTTGCACAGACTTTCACTTGGTAAGTTATCTACACTAATTACAATTCTTAATTGCTGAGAAAAGAAAACCCCAAACCCTGTTGGTTACGGCCAAGGTCTAGAGCAGCCACCAAAGCTCCTGTCATGCTGCTCCACAGCACTGGGGTCATGCAAGTCAAGGAATCAACTTCCCTTCTGCATGTGCTCCTCTGACCCCTCTGCCAGACAACAGCTCAGAGAAAACATTTGGTTTCACTTTAAGTCTTGAAAATTAATTAAAACCAGAGTTTATCATCCTTACAAGTTGATTTCCAGCTACAGGCCTTAGAGCTGACTTCAGTGGATAATGCTGGATTTACAACACTGCAGCCAAAGGAAGGTCTTGGCTTATGGTGTAGGACTCCCAAAATAAAGTTTCTGAAGATGCTGAGCTGCTTAGCTCCAACATCTCCTTAGCATGATGTGGATGTTAAATACACAAGAATGGCCTGTATAAGAGTATTTCAATTTTAACTGAGCAATTATTCCCTGGAAGCTGTGCCAGTGTTGAGCAACGCTCATGTTGTACCTCTCCTTTACCATAGGTCCATTAGTTTATTATCCTGGGATAGTTACCTGTCATTAGAAAAGAATGGTACTACTCAATATTGAATTATTTTGAGTAACAAGATACATTACTTCTAAGCAGGCAGAACCTGAGGCCCTTTTCTCCCTGCCTTCCCAAAGAGTTCTCACTGTTAGGACAGTTAGGGCAGTACGATGCCTGAGCTCTTTCAGTGACTGATCTACAAAATTCAAAGGTAAACCATTATACACCAGAGGAACGACATTAGTAACACTCTGCTTAACTAAAAAGAGATGCTCATAGCTTAAGGAAAATGTATAAAATCAGAGACAACTCTGTTTCATATCATACTTTTTCTTCCTGCAAAGCCTCTTCCCTGCTCTGCTTTTTATTAATGAAGACATGCACATGAAGTAATTCCCCTCATTAATCAACTTCATTCTTTCGGTTTCTTCCCGCTTGAAGTGACAACCCTCCATTTGGGATGTCACGTAGAGGCATAGCAGGGACTGTTTTTAGGGAGGGAGAGTAGCAGAGGCACATGAAACTCTCAAGAAACAGAGATGTTGGCTTCA
The DNA here is from genome assembly GCA_025331215.1 of Actenoides lindsayi. Classification (NCBI taxonomy): domain Eukaryota; kingdom Metazoa; phylum Chordata; class Aves; order Coraciiformes; family Alcedinidae; genus Actenoides; species Actenoides lindsayi. Next base: position 41,260 of record WTSP01025900.1, read on the forward strand.
AAGGGCCTCTCTGGTAGATGGGAATAGGGAAGAGAAGGGGTTCTGGTGACCTACAAATGCAAAATCTCATTGGAAAAGAGGAGAAATATCATCTAGGAGGACAAGTAAGTAGGATGAAGATAAGTATAAAACCAGTGCCTTGTGAGGCAGGGGAAAGGACAGGGCAGGGCTGCTAAAAGCATCACCCAACCACTGCTTTTCCCCTCTGTACATTATTTTACTCCATTAAACAGCTACATAACAGAAAGATCCGCCTGCATGGAAAGGTCAGCTGCAAAGCCTCCTCACAGTTTGGCTCTTCCATCTGCTCCTCATTTTCTCTTTTATCCTCCTGCCCAGCTGCAACTGCCCGCCCTGCTAACGTAAGCAGCCGAAAGCCCTGCTGCATCAGCCCTCGGCACAGCCAATCCCTCTGCTCCCCTCCCAGCTTTACGAGGACAAATGCCCCCCCTGACACACTGACCCACTGACAGCACATCAAGTCGAGGGGAACCACTCTGCAGCGTGGATGCTCCTTGCCTCAGAAAGCATGGCTTGTGACAAGTCCCAGGGGATTCTGGGCCCAGCGCCTCTTCTGCCCAACAAGAAACACATTTCCATCATCATGGCAGCCACGCATCTGCTTTTCCTCTGCTCCAGCTCAAACTCTGGGTTGTGCTTTGGTTGTTTGGATATGGGCTGGGTGGTCTTTTGGCAAAGGCTAAAAGTGTCATCCAAATTTTCCTCATCTATCTTACCTAAAGGTTGCTGTCATCTCTTCAGAATAGCTGGTGGTGGGAAGCACCAGAGTGAAACAATGCAGCTAAGCCAGCAGTGGCTGGTGGCCCTGCTGCAGTAACACCCTCCACGGCAGTGGGGAGACCTCAGCACACACTTGGACCTAACCTGTGGAAAGCCCACAGGGAGAGCAACTGGGGCTCCACCACCATACCCACAACCACTGGTGAGGTTCCTGAGCAGGGGGTTGTAGACACAGCAACACCACTAGGAAGGGCTAACCAACAGTGGATCAGGCTGCTCAGGACCTTGTCTAGGAAACTGTCATTTTCTCTCCTGAACTGCTTGTTTTGCAGTATTTTTATCACTTTTGTCCTTAGATACCACTGCATCATCAATGAATAAATAGAGCTCTGTAATCAATCTGTAATTACCAATTATTCTGTCATTTCTGTATAAAGAAATCACCTGTCTTACAGTTTTTCAGTCACTGACACTGCTGGTTCACCCCAGGACACTATCCACCACACACCTACATGTTACTCCAGCCCACCACCACCAGCAGAAAGAGCTACAGGAACACCCCAGTGTCTGGGAAAAGAGAGCACAGCAGATGTCAAGATGAGAGAAGCAATCTGCCAGTTCTCCTCCACCATTGGGGTAAAGCACTCTGTTTCCCCTTAGAAGTTGTTTTTAGATAATTTTCTCTAAAAGACAACTTCCAGGATTAGTGTTTTGGCATCAAAGAGTCAAAGCCTCCTCACCCCCTAGTGCCTTCACTTGCATTCTTGCAAGCTCAGGAGGTGCAAGGCAGGCTTTCAGACTAAGGAGATTTGCACCCCAAAACCCAGGAGCTTATGCTGATCACACTGCCACCATTACTACGTGCAAATTGCACAGCGAAGATTAGGAAAAAAATGAAGAAGTTGTAGGTATTTTGGACACTAAATAGATCTTTGGCTTTCTTTCCCCCCCCCCCTCAGTTCTCTGGAGAGCACACACATATGTGACCCACATTCAAACCCCTGCAGAACCTGAATGATAGTCATTATAACAGCTCTTAAATTAGCTCTCAGAGACACTTTTGTCCCCCAAGAGCTGGTTCTCTCAGCAGCTAAAGTGAGAAACCCAGTGAGCTGTTGTCTCTTGCCTGGTTGACCAGCCACTGGTGAGCCAATGGGAGCTGCCTCTGCCCGACCCAGACTGAATGCAGTTTCCCCTGTGTGTAACTGGATTACCTGCAGAAGAAGGATTTTATGGGCTGAAATGGGCCAAGTTCAAAAGTTAACAGGCAACAGAAGAAAAGACAGACCTATGCAGCCCTTCGCCCATAGGAACTAACACTGAAATGCAGGTTGAGGTGTATGCCGTGATCCATGTTCAATGGGATGTCAAAACCAAGTCAAACAAGACCAGAAAAGCATCAAACCCCAAACATTCTTAATAGCTGTTATGGTAACATTAGTAGGCTATGCCATAAACATAAAGATAGAAACTAAATCCTCTCCAGGGTTGAAAAAATAGTAACAAACCTACAGAACTTCATCAAGAAGAAAATGTTCCTGCTGTGAAGTTTTACTATAGGGCACAACCCCCTCCTCTCAAGATAAGTACCAAAATATTGAATGCATCCTACAAAATCTGTTTTCTCTTTGGGCCGCACCTCCAGAGCTCTTGTTCTTGTCATCTCTTTAAATCTTTCCTTGCTTGCAGCTTGGTTACACACCAGCAGCTCACAAACTCAAAGCACCACTATCCAAGGGATGCACGTGTTCACACACCTATCTCTGGCACCAAAGAGCATTTAATATCAACTTGACACTTCTGCATTTGCACCACATCCACCTGTTGAAGCAGCTTGGAATTTATTTCATCACTCTGAAGGGAGCTAAATAATTAAATTGATTTGACTACACAAGTGGATGTAATAAAGCCCATCCATAAGCTTCTGCTGAATAAGACTCTCAAGGCTGCTTTATGTTTAGTTTCCTTCTTCCTCAGGTGTACATATTGCTTCAGAAATGCAATTATCTTCACCTCCTTATGAGATAAAGCTCGTTAGCATCACCACAGCCACGTGGGATGCAGTAATTCAGAGTTTGCTGGGTTTGGCTCAGCTGGTTTTGCAAAGTCAGGAATAAGACCGGCCACACAGCTCACCTAGACTGCGGGTTCAGAGAGGGGGCAGGGGGAGAGAGATAGAAGGAAAAAACTTTTGGTGACATTAATGCCATTTTCCCAGTGCAGCTGTGGCAGCAGAGCTGGAGGTCACTGACAGTCCCTGATGCCATCCAGGAGAGCCAGAACAGCACCAAAATCCCTTACCAGGAGCTGGGACAGGCATGGTGCTGTGGCTGCCCACTGGGACACGGTGGGAATGGTGCTCCATCTGAGGGAAATGTTGCTCTTTCCTCCCAGAGTTTCTGGTGTTCAGAGCTCTGCAACTAAACCACAGGCACGAGCTTTGCCAGAACATGCCTGACACAGCGACGGGAGCAAAGCTGCCACAGGCACTGCTAACCCAGAAGCGGTTTGCCACATCCCACAAGAGCAGAAAGCCTCCCTAAAGCTGCCATTAAACAACCCAGGCAGAGCAAAATCTCCCATCTTAATTTCTAATCAGTTAAACTCTTCCAACAAACCACTTGTGCATTGACATAACCTCCTTGCTCCAGCACCTCAGGTACCACCTGAGGGAGACAAACCACCACGCAGGGCCCACCCCAGCCATCCTTTCCTGGAACTCAGCAGCCCTGTTCCCTCCCACCTTCCCCTCATCCTCAATTTAATTTATTCAAATCAAATTGGTGGAGCCCCGAGTGCTTTTGTATTGCAGATGCAAAATACATTCTGCAAAATTAGCCCATCTCACACCTCTTCCCCTTCCGGGGAAACACTGCTGTCTTCCCCAGGGAGGCTCACCAGGGTCATGGGGAGATGAAAACAGCTCTATTTCCCTTCCAATTCTCCCCCCCGTGAGCTCCCAGACCATCACACACAGAAAACTCAATAGATGTTTCTGTGTTTTATGGGCTTTCATGGGGAACCAAGCCAGGGCATGAGGTGGCAGAGACAAGGAGTGAGTTTTCCCAGCACACTCCTTTGAGGAAAAAAAAAAAAAAGAAAAGAAAAAATATAAAAAGGAAAAAAAAAAGGGGGGGGGGCACCAACCACAGGAAGCAGAATACTAACCATTTTTCTTTATCTTATAAATGGAACAGCAGGGCAAATAGCCAAGAAGACCCTTCCAGAACATCAGGTGGTGCAGGACTCACTGCACCCATTCAAAAGCAGAAGCAGAACTGGAAATGGGCTGTGAACGTGGAGGGTCTACACAGTGATTTTTAGCAACCCGTTACACTGAGGGCATGCACAGGAGTTGCTCCCTGACAAGCAATTGAGCCTCTCAGAGCTGGAGCACTGCCATTATCCAAGTGTGTTAATGGGGACTAAGGGAGCCAGCAGTTTGGGTTCTGGCCAGAACGAGGTCTCCCACCTCCTGCAGAAACAGCTCAGAGCCTTTAACAGCCCCAAGTTACCAGCTTTATTTCTCCCCCAGAAGATACCTCCCTCCAACAGAGACATATCCGTGGTGCCCATGGGCATGGGAACGGCATCAGCTTCCAAATTACCCTTCCCCCTCACCACCTCTCTTTGCCTGCAGGCTTGGCAGGACACCTCTGCTCCCAAGGAAAAATTCTTGGAGATGGGCAAATGAGGATCTATCTTAACTCCTGAAGCTCTTTCCCAATGTCCCCAGATGTGGCCACCTACAACAGTGAGTAGGACAAACCCCAAAGCATTCACTACCTTTGCAGTTCAGGGAACTCTTAGACAAAAGTGCACATAACACCATGTAAAGGCTCACGTATTTCTCCCCTATAAACAATAACAGAGAATATTGCATAGGCTCCTGAGTTTTAGGGCCAAACCCCTCAAAAGCTATCACTGACGAAGAGGAAGAGAAGATGGTTAAAAAAAAAAAAAAAGAGAGAGAGACCAAGACAGGCAAAGAAAATCGTGTCATGGAAAAAAACTGAGAGGACCATGTAAAGTAGATTAGAAGAGAATAAAAATAAAAGGAATAGCAGAGTTACCGGGTAACCATCGCGTCCTGACTGCCCCTGTGGTGGGGGAACAAGGGAGATATCAAGTCAGTCAAGGCACCCATAGCAGCATGACAACACACAGCAGCAGGCAGGAGATGGGGCCATTGGCTCTCCAAGTTGGCCCCAGGGCTAAACTCTCTCCAGAGAATACTCTTGGGGCAATCACAAAGATCACATCTACACCATATTTTCCCCGGGCTTTGATCTCGTGCTTCCCTTCAGCTACTTACCAAAGATTTTACCAACTCATCCCCATCCCTGCTGCCTGTGCTCAGTCCCTGCTGCACCCGAAGCCATGGGTGTGCATGGTACCTTCAATCATGGCCATAAACTTGCGCTGGGATGTGTGTACCGATAGGCTTGGGAACAGCTGAGTGCTGGGGAGAGGCTGGGGAGGCTGCAGCGCTGCTGAGCCAGCAGCCCGGACAGCCCATCCGCACAGGGGCAGTCGCGGAGCTTCATACTCCTATTCCAGCATCGGATTCAATGAAGGTTTCTCCCTCTTAGATCCACTAATTTCCTTGCAGGGTGCAGCTCGCTCAGCTCACCTGTAAGCTTTGCTTTAGTTTGTGATGAAGCAGAAAGAAAAGCTTATGCTACAGGGAAAGACCTTACTTAAATTGCTAGTAAGACCTGAAAGATCAGCAGAATAAAACACAACCCACTCAGGATATTTCACCTTTTCTGCTCTCTTTGAGGGGCTCCCAAAGGCATTTAGAGCTCGAGCTGCCATTAAACATACTGTGAGCTGCAGCAAAGGGAGCCTGCTGCAAGCCAGACGTAAGGCAGATTCCCGGGAAGGAACTGTTAAGTATTAGCTGGTACACAAGTAGGCAGTAAAGCGTGTGTCTGGTACACCAATGTCATCTGCTACCATAAACATAGGGTATGTCAGCATGCTGCGGATATACAGTCAGATTCATACATTTCTTACAGCACGAAATAGCTCTGGCAGCCCACTTCATACCATGTACGGTGGTTCTCCTGCCTTGCTAAGTGCCCCCGCTGCTTTTAATGCCTCCTGCAGCACTACTGATTCATCTAGAAACAATATTGACTTCAACAACCACCTATTTAACAAATTACAGTCTTGGGATAAAGTGTACGGTGAGATTTTTATGGAGACGTATGGCACTGGAGCGCACACAGATAAATAGGAAACACTTGCAACTCCCAGCCCTCACTCACTGGTGAGTTCCCCAGCCATCATGTTAATACATAAAGTGTTTGTTAATATCTGGGACTGTAAATGTATAATTACAGTCTGTGGTAAGTCTATCCTTCAATTGTAGAAATTTCCTACCCAGCATGTGATTTTAATACCCTCTGAAACAGAGGTTTTACAGCACATCTGAGCAGATTACCCCTTACTCACAGACAGGACGATCAATCATCCAACAGCCACAAATCCTGTACCACAAATTCTAATAATTTCATATACACAACTAGCTTATGACAGCCAAAAAATAAAATACCAGAACAACTGCTACTAGGGAACAACGGAATTGAGGATACAGTTTTAGCAAAGTGCGATGCTGTACGTATAAGATGTAATCGATTCCTTATGGCCAAAATCAAGAAACAGAAGAAACTAATATAGTTAAATACAGTACTGTTGAAATAAAATAATATTGTGGTTCTGTGGGTTCTAGGACTCATATTATGTCTAAAGTAGTGTCTGGCAAATGCTGCTTACACTAAAAATGCAGGATTTTTTTTTTTAAACAAATGAACTAAACCAGGAGTTGTCTTTTAAAGAAGGGCGGGGGGGAGAAAAAAAAAAAAAAGAAAAAAGTCTTGTTTGTGTTAAATCTCCCCTGTGCTTCGTCTGCAATTCAATAGTGCCGTGGGAACCAGGAAATGAAACCAACTAGAGACAAAGAAAAATTAATAGTGTGCCATATGTTGCCTACGCCGAATCACATACAAGAAAAGTGAACAGAGAGCACACGTGAGGAAGTGTAACCCAGCTGGCTGCGTGTGGGCTGATAACAGCCTCTGAGCAGGAGCAGAGCTGAAATGGTTAAATAAATCCATCTGAAATAAGCCAAAGTACTTTAACCAAGAGGAAAACATCCCTTAAAAGATGGGTATAGAGAGTTTTAAATAGGCAGTATCCTCTTCATTTGTAACGTACCGTTGAGCGAGAATTTTTTTTCTAGTAATTAGGCCAAATTGCAGAAATTTCAAAGAAGGGGGAGAAAAAACAAATCAAACCAAGCCCCATAATGTCACCAGGCAGGAACCCTGTCGGGACCAGCTCTAGCACCCAAAAGGGCTCCTCAGCCGCACATGCCTGTGCTCAACCTCAGCGGATGCTCTCCCCGACCTCGGGATCTTGCCTGATGACAGGACAGGATTTGGTGAAGCAGGTGAATGGCCGTGCTGCTGGGGAGCCATGTTGAGCTCTGGGCCAGGCAGGTGGGAATTCATCTCCCAATGGTGCTCCCACAGTCGATGCCCAAGGCACTATTATTTAAAGAACCCACTGAATCACTTTTACTGTGGGGGTTGGAGAGGCTGCCTTGCAGTATTTGATCACAGAATGTTTACAGGAAAATTAGTTTATTGACAGACTACATGTCTGAACACAAACAAGAAAAAAATCTTGGCTTTATTGCTAACACTGGGCAAAGCTTTTAGAACAAATCCATTTGGATCTCCCTGTACAGATAGTTAACCTAAGGCTGTTAAGTCTTCCCAATTTGTTCCTTCAAAACCTGGCCAAATAATAATTTTGCTCAAATACTACTAAGTCTTTACATTAAAAAATGAACCTGCAATAAAGTAAAAATTCAGAGAGCTGAAGGACGTTAACAAAACCCACAAGCAGCACTGTTGATCCAAGGACAATCAAAGCCATAGACTTGTGACAGCCTTAACATTCCACATGCATTTCCTTGTCACCTTTTGGCTTTTAAACAGGTTTACAGAACTGGAAATTAATTAGTTTGGGAATAGTTAGCAAAGCTATTTTTCCTGAAATGATCATTTTTCTACCCAGTGATGCTCTACATGAAGACAGCAATGTGAAGAAACATCTGTTATTTCAAGGATGGAGGAGGAACATGTGGCTGCAAACAGCCTATGTTTCTTCTCCTCCTTTGGGGCAAGAAAGGTAGGAACCCAGAACTACCTAATGTCCATAACTTCTTTTTTAACAATCCCTCAACAACTTGGAGGCCACAAATGAAACACTATTTTCTCACTCCAAAACCAGGGAGAGAACAGATTTGGACATGGTGGTGGCACAGTCAAAGGCACGTCTGAACATTCAGGAGGAGGAGTTGACACATTTTCAACTATTACCCCATTAAACAACAAATCCTGCATAAATTTTCTGGTTGCATTGGTAGGAATGCTCATTATTCTACCCAAGACTTCAAAGAGGGAAACAAGCAGGCTACAGTTTTCCTTCTAGCCACCCTTGTGAGGTTATCAAACCCATATTAAATGATGGGAGCACAACAGTTAAGAAAAGCAAGAGAGCTTTAGAACCAATAAACCCACTAACATGTTAAAATATTAGTACAGCACTCTTTCTGCTAAATGAAAGGGGATTAAAAAATACTTTAAAGGGAAAACTTCCTTTTACTGAATATTTTCTGGGTTTAAAATTACTGGAAGACCCTTAGGGCAGCAAGTTAAACATTTTAAAACTTTCTCCCCCTCTCTATTTGTCTACAGTCATGAAAAAATAAAATACAACAGCATCTGGTACCAATTTTACTTCCAGACACACCTCTACCAAAAAATGCTGTGCTTTTGCAATGACACTGAAAGGCAGGGGAGGGGGGAAGGGGAAGCCTTAACTTTGTTGATCCAACAGTAAAATCCAGGATACTTACTGCAGGTCCTGGAAAACAAAAGAAAAACAAAGAAGAAAATGTCACTTAATTGCAAAGAAAAAGTATAATCTGATAAAACAGCACATATCAGGAACCAAAATCAAAACAATTTCATACTTTCCCATTCAGTTCCAATGGGATGACTTTCCAGATATGCTTAATGCCCTCCACATTCTCCCACTATGGGACCATCTCGCCCATGCTGCTGGCACATCTGTACTTACAGGGGGTGTAAACTCCTTTTCCCATTTTTTCCCCAGTGTGACTCCATTCCCTCTTGCTCCATGAGACCCCAGACACATCACAAAGCATCACCCGTGTTCAAGGCCTGCGGCACCACGTGCAATTGCGGAGCAGCACCAGCAAAAAGCAGAGATACGACTGGAATTTTGAGAGCAAAAACTGCATTTTCACCATAGAGCTTATTTTTCTTCAGGTACTGCAAGAGAAGCTGGGGATAAGCTTGCAAAAGCCAAAGGAGCAGTGCAATGCCAGGGTCACCTGGCAAGGATGGTGCTACAGCTGCCACAGATTCCAGACACCGCTGTCATTTGGTCCCTATCCCTTCCTGACAGCAAACCACAGCACACAAGCCTACAGTCCTGTGTCATCTCCACGTGGCCCCTACTCGAGGGCTTTGCTGTGCTCAGAGGCGGATGGTGGGCTGATGCACAGTGCCTTCGACCCAAGGGAAAACCCCATCACACCTACAGCAGGCTTTAGGTACTGCTGTCATAGTCTGAAGCTGTGAATAACAGCAGTAGGGAAAAAAAAAAATAATTAAAAAAATTTCCCTGTAGTCCCCTGCAGTGTGGGGACTTCACCCCCTGCCACACCGATTTCTGCAGCTTTCCCACTGCTCGCCCAGGCTGGTGCTACGCAGAGGTGAACGCTGAGCCACTATCTAATGCAATCCACATTTCACTCCTGTTCACAAAGCAGCCTATAGCTCTCTGTTTGGGGCTTCTTCATGCTCCATTTCCTGCCTGATCAAAACCAGAAACTAATCACAATAATAATAAAAAAAAAAAAAAGCAGGGGGGGATTAAAATGGAGGGGAAAAAAATAAGATTGCTTGGTTCATCTTATTCAAGAATATAAAACAAGAAGCACATTTCAAGCTAAGGCCTTTTCTAGGTTTTAAAAATTTGCTTAAAAATGAAAACGTTGAAAAGTCGAATAACAAAACCCAAGAGAAGCCCAAGAACGAGGACTGAAAGCGAGCAATGACAGGCAGCACCCGCTACCAAGAATCAGCCTGTTAACCTGTGTTCATCAGCCCAGTGTGGTCAGCTCTGCACACAACCCAGCCAAGTGCCCGGCTGGGGGGGGGAGGAGACAACCTCCCTCCATGCCCAGAAGCCTATTTTCTCTAGCGTTAAAATTCACACACGCTCTTAGCACGCTTTCCTTGGTTTAATTTCCTATGAATACAGAAGTCAGTGGCTCTACGCCAATTTATTAACTGAGAATCGCAAACCTGATTTATTAACTCACTTACGGCGAGCTACCCACAAAAGCCCTTTTGTAGGAAAGTCAAAACTAAGTCTCAAATAAGCAGCAGTCAGGAAATTATTTTAATATGGGATTTCAATCATGTACCAATTATAATCTCCTTGGAATTTGTTGCCTTTTTTCTTTTCTCAGCTACTGTTTTTTCCCCAACACGTGCAGGCAAGTGCTCATTTAAAATGTTTTCCTCTCAACTACAAGCATCAAAATCGTATGGGGGGGGATCTGTCTGTGCAACATGGGATGCTCTTCTCTGCACCAGTGGAGTTACACTACTCTTTAGCTGCACTATTGACCAAATGGGTTTAGCTAAATCTTCATTAAGGCACAAAGTCAAAACTACTGAACTGATCTTTCCTCCTCCTAAGAACAACATAACTTTGTGGTTTGCTGAACATGTTTTTCAATAGCCTAGCCACAGCACACTTGTTTCCTATGGAAGAAAGTCAACTATTTTTCAAGGCACCAATAAAGAAGTTAATTGTGTACTTGGGGGCTGCCCAGCCATCTCCTCAAAGTGGGCACATTGCACAAGAGTTTCAGAGAAATTTTCCAGAATTTATGGGTAATAATTTTGACTAGTGGGAATCCGTTTGAGAGCTTGGAAGAAAGGATGAAACCACTTGGAAACTCTTATTATATGAATAAAAGTTTGAAACAGCTTTTATATATTTAAAACTCTGTAACAAATTAACTCGGGGGCTTATTTCAGAAGGAAGAGGAGAAAGACAAAATAACCTGCAAATGCATAGGTTTTGGTCTACGATTGACATGCATGAAACCCGCTGAGCTTTTGCATGATCTGCAGCATACAGTGCTGCTACACTGCCAGGAGTGAACACCTAGAACCCAAGCCTGCCAGGCCATGGAGATACTTAGAAACACCAAGAGATTCCTTAAGAACATGAAGAGTCGTGCTAGCAGGAGGTGAAAACAGGAACTCATTAAAAATAAGTGACCCAGATTTCCTGATTGACTGACATGAACGTTATTTTGTGCACCCAAAGACCTAGCAGGTCAGAGCGGCATCATCCCTGGCAGTACACAAACATATGGGAAATGACACATCACAGTCATTTATTTCCAAGTATTTTTGTTGCTTGAGAATTTGGGGATAAGCAACCATTTCTGTTTCATTTCTCACATAAGCTTTCCTGCCATGACAGGAGAGCGTACTGCTGGGAGGGAGATACCAAACCAGACAGACCTTTCCCACAGCTCAGGAAGAGTCAGAGGGTACTTTGCTGCTGTGCTCTTAATGGGCAAAGAACCTATCCCTAAGGTAGCATACACACATCTGGGGCCACTTGAAGATGTAAAAAAAAAAACCAAAACATATATATATAAATAACAAATTTAAAAACGTATGTGTCTATATATAAACATCTATATAAACACATATGTATCACATATGTATACACACAATACGTACATACACGTGCACAGAGTTATTAATCCAGAATAAGGGGAGTAACTAAGCCAAGGACAACAAGGAAGGAGGACAACTGCTACAGTCATAAGTCATCACTGAGATCAGCTCTACACCAGTCTGAAAAAAAGAGTATTTGTCACTGCTTGCTGACCTCAATAATTCTTACTCACACCTCAGCACGGGTGCGCACAGGGAACGTTCTAGCATTCCTAGCAGAGAGGCTTGTTATTGAGAACAAATATGGGACAGGTTAGATTTTTTCCTCAAGCTCAGTAGAAACCAAAGCAGTCCTCAAGTACGAGGGTATATGTGTGCAACTCATCATAAGAAATACAGGGAGCAATAAACCCCCCCACCCCCAGTAAATACAATCACATGATCTAGGGGTTTGAAAGGGTCTTAATGTATAAAATAGGGGGTGTAGCTACATGTAGGGCTGGGAGAGAAATAACGTTTCCCTGCAGAGAAATTGCTTTGCTTTTGTTCCTTAAAAAGAGCTTTAGATTCTTCCCTGTTCCAAATCAGGATATTTCTCCAAACAGAATGGCTGTAAGAAAAACAAACAAACAACTTGGAATCAAAACTTTGTTGGAAGTTCAAATTAAAGAGACAGTGATAGTGTAATGTAAACTTGAGAACCAAAAATCATGGGAGGTGGGGCAGAAGGCTTTTATTCCATTTCAACAATTTCAAAACATTCCCCCTACAAGTGTTTTTTGAAATGGAAAAAAAACCTGTAAACAAAACACTTTTACTGCCAGAAGCAGCAATTTTGCCAAGTTGACATTTTCCAATGAAATAACACTTCATCAAAAATTGCCCTTCCAGGCCCACCTGCAAGTGCAATTTTGTGCCTAAAACGCCCAACATTTATTTCCTTCTGCTGAAGCTGTGCACAGTTGACACAAACAGGTGCTATCCAACTCCACAGTGACCAGCTTTGAGTGCTTATGACCAGAACCAGTTCTTCTTTCATGTGAGCAGAGACACACTCCGAGAATTCCCAGACTTAACATTTCAGATGTATTTTCTCCTGTTTTTTCTTGGGGGATTTTTGAGGTTTAGAATAGTTTTTGGATCAATCTTCAAGCCAAGTGAAGAAAGCAGCGTGTCAGTACGAGACACACGAGCCATCATCTCCTACCATCTAGTAGTTGTGCAGAGACTTTAAACTGAATAAACTCCCAAATCCTGGATCTGATTCATCCATTCTTCAGGAACACCCCAGTATGGATAGATCTTTAAAAAAAATAAACATAAAGCCCCCAGAGGGCTGAGTGGTCATACCCCATCCTACTCACGTAGCACCAGCTGGCATCAAGAAGGGAAGCAAAACCTCCCAGGTCCCCGGCTAAAATCCATGTTATTTCACAAACACTTACTACAACAGTTGAACTGTGTCCTCAGTGGGCCATATCACACTGAAAAAAATAAGCTAATGTGACATTAAACATGATTTTGCCTTCGGCATGGGAAGGGAACTGTATCTGAGATGTGCAGGCTGGATGTCAGGACCAACCGCAACAGCTAGTGCTGCAAACCTTCCTCTCACATTCAGAAGAGGCTGCAAATCCCACCAAACATTGGATTAAAATGTAGTTTCCTATTTATTTACCAACTATTTTCTTGAGTAGGAGCATTTGGCTCTCCAAGGCTGTGCTTGCTTTCTAGCTGTGCAAGAAACCACTGATGCTCACGTGCAGGAATACGGATGATGGGACCTGTGGGTCCCGATGGGATGGGACAGAGCTTGGGACACGCCAGACCAGACCAGACTACTGAAGGGCCAGCTCAGGAGTGACACCTGCCCGACGAGGATGCTGGTGTGAATTTCCTGACCTCGTCTAGCAACAGCAGAATAAATTGATTTTTAAAAGTAATCTCTTGCACACTGGTAGTGCTCAGGTGGTGATCACACAGCTATTCCATCCCTGTGACCAGATCCAGGACACATGGGCTGTTCTGCAAGAGCCACAATTCCCACAGGACCAGATGACATCAAGAGTAAATAAAATGGATCCGATGAAGCCTCTTGATTCAATTACTCCCAAGTTTGCTTACACAGGCCGACAACAGCGGAAATGCTCCCTCAGGTACCTGGTGTTCGACTTTGAGGTCAGGCCAGAGATGACAGTGGGGACAACCACATCACCATGAGAAGCTTGAGCTGTTGCCAGAAGTGCAAAGCACAAGGAAAGGCTGGGGTTTAGCACAGCACCCCTGACCACAGGCTCCTCAAGGGGGAAAACTTGCTTCATTTATGCTTCTCTATGACCAAAGACACAAAGCCAAGCCCACAGGCAGGTCCCTGGCAGGACCCACTGCCTGCCCTCAGCAGTTGCCTTGGTGAGGAATCAGGAGGTGGCAATGGTGGCTCACTCCCACATTTCAGCACATGCAGCTGGGCTTGCCCCACTTCCAAACAGTCCAAATAGTTGTTAGGTTTTTTCTTTCCTAGAAATGGTTTATGGTATGGTCTTATTCTATGGTAGAGAGTGGTTGTCTCAGCACACTCTCAGGATGATGAATTCTTAGTTTAGAGAAACAGAACTGTTGGACTATTTTAATTTTATTTTTTTCATCTGAATCTGTCACAGAAAAAGAAAAAAGTAAAATTGAGTCTTGGTTTAAATCAAGCAGGGTGAGACTGAAAAGGGACAGAATGATCTCTCAGAAGTTTCTCTGCTTGCTTCTGAGAGATATATGTTGGAAGTTTCAATACGAATCAGAAAAAGGTTTTCAACATGACCAGCTCAACAATTGCAGTAAAAAATGCTCCCTTTGGCAGGGCTGAGACCAGCTCTGAGCCTTCTGGCCCTGCAGCAGCATTTGTCTGGAGGCTGTAAAGCTATAACCACACAGGGTCCCTGGGGATGGACACTATCATGCTATACAAACAAAGTTTTATTCACATTTATCAGCTGCAGCAAAGGAACAAGGACCTGGTTTATATGTGGTCAGGTTCTCAAACAAAAATGAAATATATATTCAAGCTATCTGTGAGAACAAACATCTGGCAGCTTGGCCAAAACTAATATACAGATGGATGTCTGCTCTCCGTGTTTCTATCTATATTGCAGCAAAGCAATCCACGGGGGCTGAGTTGCATTAGATGGATTTAACTGGTGTGCCCCATCGAGTGTCTGTGTGTGCAGGTGGGTGTCTGCTGCACTCTCCTCAATTTTTCTCCACAGTTGCAGAAAAGTTCAAAAAAGATCATAAGTTATTAATGATTGATTTTTTTTTTCCCCTCCTTGTTTTCCTTTTATAACGTTTGTTGTCCTGCTGGTCCTGCATTGATTCCATGGCAGCTTTTGCTTCGTCAGAGGGATGCTGGAGCAGTACCTGTGAACATCACTTTTCAGAAGCTCTTACGTGAAGCAGAAGGGAGCAAAGGACAAGGGCATGCTCAAGTTCAGCACTACCTCCCAGATTTTCATAGAGGCTAGAGAGACATTTCAGACAACATTTGCATAAATGTCTGCATATAAAACCCAAATTCATTGGCTGACCTCACCAGCTGCCCTTTGTTGAATGCTGTACTCCACTGTCCTTCTTAAAGCCCTTCGCGATATTTAAAACCCAATTAAAAAAAAAACAACAACAAAAAACCAAAAAAACCCAAACCAAAGCTACCTGGTGGTTATTCCTACAGCCCAACTGTCAGGAAAACAGGGTTCAGTGAAGCGGGCTGGGATCCATCAATCACCCCCATGAGTGCAGTACCCATCCCTTGGCCACAAGTAATCCCTAAGCAAAAATATCTCAGAGAACAAATAACACACTGTGAAATACCATCAGTGGAAGAGAGAAGGGAAATGCCTGCTTGCCTTTTCCATGGAGATCAGTTCGTGGTCTGCAGCACAAACCCCCTAATTTCCTTTCCTCAGTTAAAAAATTGTCTAAAATATTGGTGATCAGAAAGTTATGCTGCCCTTTTTCAATACCCAGGCATCTTTTTGCCATAGCAATAGTCAGCAAAGAAGCACCTCCCCATTAAATAGAAATCTACCTGGTCCCCATTCATTCTCTTAACATTCAAAAACTTAAGACCTGTGAAGCGTAGGATTTCATCTGCTGCTTTCTGACATGCAGAGGCAGTTGCAAACCCCGTGTGGCTTTTAAGGTACATTCCTGTCTGACTATTCCTTAGAAAGAGCAAAGTCAACCACGTCCCTCCCCTTTCCAACAGCACTTCAGAGCTGTGTAAAACGGCACCAGCTGAAATAGGATTGGTGCTTTTCCATTTCACAAGACAGGAATAAAAAAAGCAACCAACCACCACCAGCTACCAAAATGACAGAGGCATATAATTAAAGCAAACAGCTCAAGTAAAAGTTCCCAGAGAGGCTGTTCTATGCTTTCAGCTGACCTGAGGGCACAACAAGTGTTCCTGGGATGTGCCCAAGGCTGGTGGCACTAGAGGTTTGGTTATCCCCCAAGCCTAAAATGCAGACACTGTTCATGACCTGCGTAGGACCGGCAGGCGCTGCACAGACACGTCCATACGCAGGGGACAAGCCAGCGCACACCTCCCACCTCGCACGGCTGTGGGGATTCTACTTCTCTGCCAACTGACAGTCCCACGCGAGGGAAGGCGATGCTTACCGGGTTCTCCGCGCCGGCCGGGCTTCCCCCGCCTCCCCGGAGGGCCTGTGGAAACCAGAAAGCAGAGTGTTAGAGATGCCCCCCAGGCAAGGAGTTCAGGAGGGGACCCACCGCGTCATCCACCGCGTCATCACGTCCCACGCGGTATCCGCTTCAGGCGGGACTTGCAAGTGGCAATCCTGTGATGCAGATGCAGGTGAGCGGAAGGACAGAGACCTCTCAGCTGCCTGCAGCGAGAGGACAGCGTGCAAGAGTAACCCACAAGTTGTCAATGCCATCTGCTACCCTGACCTGTGCAGATGCCATTAAGTCCATGGTCAGCATAACTGGGAATTACCATTTTAGCCATTTCTACCCTAAGCTAGGGGATCAGCTTTGGATACTGCTAAATAAGCTGGGCAGAAAGTGCACCCATATTACACCTCTCATTTCCAACCTCTTTAAGAGACTACAAAGGAAATTAAGGAGGCCTGGGAATTTGTTTGAAGATAAATGTTCACTGTAAACTGTTTCCTAATGACTCCATCTCCCAAGACCTTGCAGTTTGATGCTTGTTCAATATAATTAAGATTTATGTTGCATTAATGTCTATCGGGTAATAGCTGAGCCTTTTCTTCTATTTATCTAACCATGCCAGGTCTGCTGTATCAGTTCTGGGAGTTCTTTATTTACACGGTTATGAAAGACAGTTTTAGAGAGGAGAAGGAATAAAAAGCATAAACCAGTCTATTTTTAAACAGCTTGTCATGTTCAAGCTAAACAGCCCTAATCCAGGGTATAATATGCAATTTCTGACAACATCATAAGCTTTCCAGTAAGATGATAGATTTGGTAACCCAAGACAAAGCAAGAGAATGGAATATATCGCTATTTGGAAACATTAGGAGGAAGAGCTGATGAGTGCATCTGAAGGATAGCTACTCTGAAACAAGGTAAAAAGTTCACAGTAAATATACTCAATTGACTTAGCTGTTCTGCTGGGTAGCAGCAATTTATGTCATCTGCTGTGGGCGAGTAAATGAAATATTGAAAATCATCATCACTTTATAGTTCACATAAAATACTGTCAAGAGCCCAAACCACGTACTTGTTCACAGTGCATTAAATTACTCCTGTTTGAACTAATTTACCCATTGCAAATTGGGCTGCTCAATGAACTCTGTAACTCAGCAACAGCAGGAAAACAGATCTATGGCACTGTGTCCTTAATGTTTTTTTTTTTTACCCCCCATAATTAAATCAAATGTGGTCCTTAACCCACATTATTCCCAGGGCTTGGGAGGCTATATGGCTGGCTTCTGTCCCTTCAGCTTGATGGGCAAATTGCTGCCTGCCTTGCTGTTGGGCTTCATGAGGTAAATCAGTGTTCATCAAGGATAAAGCGAGTTTTAAATGCCAGCAAGAAAAAGAGCCTGATACCACAACCAAGCAAAACCTCACCGAAGACAGGCAACGTTTTTTCAGTGTTAAGCCAATGAAACATATACATACCCAAGAACTTGTGGCAGCAGGCTTGCGCTACCTTTGCACTTACACCCCTCCTACATGTCACCCTTCTTTATTGAGAATATATACACAGATGTATTAACCATAAATCTGTGCTCATCTCTTTCTTCAAGCCATGTACTGCTGAGACTCTCGGGGACTTTTTTGGAGATACTACAAAGAAGCAGTTGGGAGCAACACGCAAGTAAAAACCTTGGCCAAGTAAAAGGAAGGCCTGTCTTACTGGATATCTTTAAATCAGAGGATTTCCCCCCCTTGCAAACATGATACAGTGAGCTGATAATGTTGTGACCTCTGAATCATAAATACTGAGCTTACTTCTAGGGCCTTAGTTTCTAGATGATCTTGTATTTAACTCATCATGCTCTAACATGGCATTAAGTTTTACACCAGTTTGGAGGGTCCACCTGCTCAGATGCTTGCACTTTTTTTTTTTATTGAGCTTGTAATGGTTTAGATTCTATTTCCCCTTCTTCCTTTTTGGCATTTTTTGAGTTGCCTTCAACTTATCAGTGTTTTCTTCAGTTAAAAGTGAGTCAACCAGAAGAATAGCTTGAACAAATTGGTTGGTTCAGCCACTCTCAGAAAGTGTGGTTTGTGGTTTTTTTGTTGGGTTTTGTTGTTGGTTTTTTTTTTCATATGGCTTCACTTAGAAGGAAGGGGAACTCCGCAGCAGCGTACCACAGGATCTGGTATTGAGCATGAGGAACCCACAGCCCCGCTCTAGCTGGCTGTTCCTGCACAAAGGCCAATTTACTTTCTTGTTCCCTGGGGAAAAGGTTTATGGTTCATGGGCAGAAGTTAAATTCTGCAATGCTTGCTCAGCTGATACTCATCAGGTATTCTGGTCGGGCTGCGGGCTCCGAGACTGCAGATCTAAGATTAAACAGTTTTGGGTCACAACACTTTGTGTGAACCTTTTTGGCTTTGGATTCCAGCGGACCCAAAGATTCAAATCAAATACCAGATGCAGATTGGAAACATGCAGCACATGCAGTCTACAGAAATTTTCCAAATAAAATAAAAAAATAATATCTAGATTCATTTCAAATTTGGCCCAAGTACCCCAAAGCTCTCTGAAATCCTGGGCTACGTTTTATGTTAACAGAAAAGCCACCCAGAAAGCAACCTCTGGTTGTTAGCTGTGGAAAGTTCCTGGCAGTTCAATACATGATCCAGTTGCTTTCAAGATACAGAACAAACAAAAAATTGTTTTCCTTCTCACAGCTCCACACAATCTTTCTGAGCAGGGGCGCACACAAGCATCCTCCTCACAGTGTGTCAGGGGGCTCTGCTCAACCTTGGGGAAGGAAACTCCTTCTCCAGGAACCAAACTGAAGTATTGCTGTTACAATTGGAATAATAAAGGGGCAACATTTAAGGTGCTAAAGCACCTCAGCACTAAAGGTTTACAGTCACAAACTTGCCTTTACCTACAGCTGAGCTAAAATGAGGGATATTGAATGAGAGAGTGGGGGGACAGCTTGGGGGAGGAGGGGCACAGTCTTAAACCCTCCCACCAAGACACAGCAGAGCAAATCCAAGTCCTAAATCTAATGCTCACCAGCACAGATGAAACTTGCACACAAGGTATATTTTCTCAAGATGACACAACGTTTCAAGACCAGAGACATATTTAGGGTGTTTAAGTGTTGTTTTTAGCTGTAGCCAACCAAGATTCCCCCCCCCCTCCCCTAGGAGAATGCTTGTTGCAAAAGGAAAAAAAAAATAAATTAGGCTCATTCAAAGAGTGAACTGATATATGCACACGTGCTGAAACAGAAGAGCTGGTTATGCTCCATGTAAAACAACCAAGAAGGTGCTGCTTGCTCAGTACTCCAGATTTCCACCCCAAACCCTTTAATTCTCCCCACCCTTCCCCCACACACCCCCAGAGACAGCTTCTTCAAACAGTCAAATGCATACAGCTCTTTTGTTTAGTCACGAGGGCACAAAGATAAACTGAATTTGAGATATAAATTAAGAAGTGACTGGAATAAAGCCACAACTGCACTTACATCAAACATGGGATTTTTTCCCCCTTGTTATGGCTGGTCTTACTCAGGTCATTTCCAGATAATATACTGGCACAGCTGCAGGGCAGGAGCAGATGTATGCCGTATACCCCCCTCTATTTTTAAACACAAGAGGATGCATAGTTTGGCAGCTGCAAGGGCTGCTATATGCAAGGTAGAAAGGTTTTAATAGCAGATTTCAGTTTCCCACATCTGCACCAAGGCAGCTGCTTCAGTATGAGTCCTGGACAGAGATAGCAACTTAAAAAATCTTTCAGAAAGTGTCTGTGTACAAACACACACATTTGATTTCATGTTTCTTTATGAGAATGGTGACCATCTCTATGCATCATACCCATATGCTCCTACACATTTGAAACACCTACAAAGGTTAAAAAAAACCCATAAGCAAGTCATAGTCTCCTCTTTTCAGAAGCTTACTGGTTAGGCAAGTCAGGCACAGTCTTACCAATGTGAATCTGGAAAATCATAGAATCACAGAATTGTTTACGTTGAAAGAGACATTTAAGATCATCAAGTCCAACCATTAACCCAGCACTGTCAGGTCACCACTAAACCAAGTGCCTCATCTACACATCTACACCACATCTACACGGCATTTAAATATGTTCAGGTATGGTGAATCCACCACTGCCCTAGGCAGCCTGGGCCAGGGTTTGACAACCCTTTACAGGGAAGAAATTTTTCGTAATATCCAACCCAAACCTCCCCTGATGCAACCTGAGGCCAGAATGGACACAGACTCGTTATTCTGCTATAGATAAAAGCTAGAAAATCATGTAGAGCTGGGGAACAGAAGTGAAGCCAAACTCACACTGAAGTCTCCAGTACCATTTGACTGAAATTCAGTAACCTTATATTTAGCACTAGGTAACTTAAAGCATCACTGCCTGGAACAAATGAACAAGCAGATGCCCTCAAGGTCTGCTTTTTCAGAGAGAATTTGTAAATTAGGCTTTTTCTTGATCAAATAACTGCCAACACAAAGCTACCTCTGAGAAGCAGCAAGAAGTTACCAGTGACCAAGTTGCAGGGAGTTATTCAGCAGATGGAGATGAGCACTGCTCTGCTTGAGTCACTAAATTTGCCCCTATGAAACACCAGCCTGTTTGCAAACACAAGGAACACATGCATCTATTGGAAGCCCTTCTACAGCATGAGGTAGTTGTGTATTTCTTGTAGATATGAAATTTTCTTTTTTCCAAGAACTACAAGAGACTTCTGTAAGGTAAGGAAGATAACAAAGCACTTATTGCTTCCTTTGGTTTTCAGTTACAATCTCACATTTAAACAAGTTTGACATGTTGGATTACAAAATCTCTTGTGAAACATTCAGATCTGACACAAAGTACTTGAGTTTTGATGAATTGTGTTTTTGAAGCACGGAAGTACTCAAAGCTAATGTGTATAATCTACAATCAGAATTAGCCCTTCCAGAGCCAGGATCCCACAGAAAAACAAAACAAAAAAACCCACAAAACAAAACATTCTTTGTCATTTTCAAAACTCTTGCAAAAATCACAAGAGAAGAGAAACCAGCAAACGAACACTTTGAGCGCAGCTGAATAATGCAGTTTCTCATATGCCCAGAAAAGATCCCAGTAGCTACAGAGAAGTATATACATTAGAGACTTTAAGCAAAGAATCACATACTCTGTGTTTAAATGTTATTCCTACACGAACACATTTGTGGACATAGTCTATGGTTAATGCTCATTTTGGCAGAGTTTTCCACCCTCATTGTTTCTTAGCTTCCTAAAAAGGAGAGTGCAAGCTGCCATGTGCAGACCATAAAGCATCCAAGGACAGTGCCAAGCCCATCCTAAGGGCAAGCCCACAACCAGCACACTAACATCACCAACAGATTTTGCTTCCATGTTACAAATCAAGTGTAACATAAAAATCACAGTTTTCCTGTTTCAAAACTCATCCAACACTACACTATTACATGTCCCTCTTTCAGCATCTTTGAAAAAAAGCTGTTAAATTCTTCCTCCTGTGGTCTTCAAAAGAAACGTTTTTTCTTCTGTTTAATCCTCTTTCTCCCTCAAGCTTTCTGCGTGCAGAAGGCATTTCCTCCACCTCTTTCAAGACCTTGTTCTCTGCACGTTGTCCCAGAAGCAACATCATCTTTATAAAGAGAGAAGATCAGGAATAGACTGTCAAACAAATATGAATTCCGTCGGAGCTGTTTCTATTTCCATTATGTGCATTAACCCCTGACCAGGGCTCCACAATTGCCATATGCTTTAAAAGACAGAGCAAAAGCACATCATAGTGAAACAAAACCCACACAACAAAATACCTTCCATGTGGGATATACGTGGGGATAAAGTGCCAAAGTGAGGGATATTTTCTTCTACATCTCGGTACCAACAAGCTGCCACCAGCACAGGCACATTATAGGAGATGTTACAGATCAAGGGAAACTGAAGAATACAACATTGAGGATTTAAATTTTGCTCCAAAACAACTGCAGCAACTGTTTGGTGTTTGTGTGCTCCTGGCCAAGTTCAGCATAAACAACCAACTGATTTTGAAAACCTAATAGTATTATGTTGGTGTAGCTTCCAAAAAGCCTGCAGCCTCCAGTGATCCAACCAGGCGATGAGCAACAAGCTATCATTCATTAAATCTTGTAACATTAAGTAAACTACTTAATCGTGTAATTTTATCCCAATGGCAGCAGTGTCACATAAACAAACACCTATAAACTCTGGATATTAACAAAGTTGGCTGTTACAAAATAATTTTGCCCAATATAAAATACCCTGTGAAATTACCACACTGTCTTCAACAATTAAGTGATGGAACATGGACAGAGGTGA
Source organism: Actenoides lindsayi (assembly GCA_025331215.1). Taxonomy (NCBI): domain Eukaryota; kingdom Metazoa; phylum Chordata; class Aves; order Coraciiformes; family Alcedinidae; genus Actenoides; species Actenoides lindsayi. Next base: position 63,856 of record WTSP01025900.1, read on the forward strand.
TCATCCTCCCACTCATAATGAAACAAATGTGTGAATTCATACTGCCCTGAATTATCCAACAAGAATTCCACCTAAGAAAGCAGACCATCTGCAGGCAGCCAGTTGCTGACAGAAGAGAAAAGGAGAAAAAGTCCTCTCTTGCATACGGAATGACCTTTCTCTTGGCATTGCTGTTTAAGGGGCTGCTTGAGCAGGGATGGGACATATGGCTTCAGAACACTGCATCTCACCCAGTACCACGTGGGATCTAGTAGCATGAACATGTGCAGTTATCTCTGAAGCCAGGCTGAAAGTTATGGGAGAGGATTTTGCTGCAACACAGACTAGTACATTGGACAATGACTGACTAGTCTTATTTACTCTTTGTGCCAGTCACAATATACACAAGATAAATGATCTTTTTGACAATGTAATTTAAAGAAGACGTGATTCAGCTATCAGGAATTCCACTCTCCCAGTAAATGTGTCAGTGGGACAGCACTAGGAGAGATACTCTGAGCAATGCCATTAAAATGCCACTCGGCACACAAGAAAGGGCTATTATTAATATCACTGTGACCTTGCAGAGATTGGGATTTGTCTGAGACCAATAGCAACAGATGCAAAATGATGCTGTTTACTGCCAGGAAAACGTCTTCAACTGCCCATTGGTGGGATGGAAAAACAACCAGAAGAAATACAAGTAACAGCACCATGGAAGTCGAGTGGACGATTTAATACATTCAAGAGACAGACCAGGGAACTTCAGGGATTTTTCTCATTTTCTTTGTGCGCAATTTTTTAGTGTGCTTATCACATCAGTGCACCTAAACTCTTTAAATGGGACAACTGAAAAATCAACTGTCCCCACATATACTAATCTCTGGTTATCTTGTGCATTTAGGAGCATCCAAAGTCCTTAGAAACCTTTAGCTAAGTCATTTGGGAATATCTGCCTTGTCCTAAGTTAAGTTCTTTCCCAAGAACTGAGGAAAGTTTGATGCCAAAAGACTTAATCACGGCTAATGCTCTGCTCTGAATGGGGGGTCTCCAGTTCAGGCTGTAGTGGTCTCTCAGGCAGCCCTTGGGAAGAAGCTTCACACTGCATCAGGGTGACCCAGGGAAAGACTGGAGAGCATCTGATGAAAAGAGAACAGTAGAAGTAGGAGGAAAAAAAAAAAAAAAAAAAAAAGAGAGAGAATAGAAGATATGAGGGGAAAAAAAGAGCAAAATAAATCAAAAGCCAATTACACTTATGAAAAAAAAAGAAAAAAGAAAGTCTTTAGGTATATTTTAATATCTCCATACATCATGCTGGACTAGTCTGACTAGAAGGTATTTTCTTACTTGAGATATATCTTGGAGGACTGGAGGCGAGAAGTAGTCTCTGAAACTTGTAGAGGCTTCCCACATCACGGTTGAAATTATAATGAAAAAAATGTCAAATAAAATGATTTCACTTTCAGAGCAGCAGAAACAATGTACTTTGTTCTCACAAATTGGGACCAGGTAAGTTGGCACAAGGTCTCTGGCAAAGAAACATTTTAGCCTCAAATTTGAGACCAGAGCAATATCATTAGATCACTTATTCTGACTTAAGTTGTGAGCAGCTGTTTGGCTTTTATTTCACACAATCTTATACTGTAAAAGGAATTCCTGGCCCATATTCAAATGCTATATTTGCTCATAAGCAGTGTTTCTCATTTTAGTCCTGATAATGCAATGAAATCAGTGATGAAAAATTTTTACAGAAGCGATGCAGAGAAAAAAGTAGTATTTCTTTTTTGAAGCCTCAGATTTTGTTGTTTGTTGAAACGCAATATTGAGACCTTGAGTTTTCACCATGTTGAAGAGTGAACCACTGAGTTTCTCCTCATTTTAACTGAGCATATAATTAGAAATACAATTGTTTTCTGTCCCTGATGACCCTGGGCAAACACTAGATTTGCTGTGTGTAAACAGTTTGCTTTCCCACCTATCTGAGATCCTTCCAAGAAAGGAATAAATACATGAGCTTTTATGGAATATATAGTTTCCATTATATAGATAGAACCAGCACATGCTACACTCATATCCACTCCATAGAAAGAACACAGTGCTTCCTGTAGCAAGTGTGAATGATCAAAACAATATAATCCTTTTTACTGCCATGTATCTGACCTGCACTGCTTCCAGCAGAAATATGCTGAGGCAGTTGCAGTTAAAATTGCTAACTGAGGTCTACACAGCCACAAGTTGAGCTCTGATAAATATAAGCAATTAATGTCTAACTTAAGAGCAGCATTTGTGTCTCTGTTTAAAGAATTAGGCTTCCAGCCAATACAATTAATAAACAGGAGATAATACAAAGGCATTTGATTTTAAAAAAAATTATCAAAATAGAATAAAATCCAAGAGCACCAGCACTTTCAAGCTGGATGCAGGTGACAATCCTACAAGCCTTCGGTCAACCCCATGAAATATAAAAGGCCACCCATCTCAGAGATTAATTACAACTCCCGTCAGAAGGCAAGAAAACTCAAATCCAGAGATACTTGGCCAGAGAAATGCAAACTCTCTCTTTGGACATGCCCAGTCCTAGGTGACCAGACTGCAGAGATCAGAGTCAGGGTGTAGGAGAACTTGCCCCAGGCTGGGAAGCTGGACGCTAAGTATACTGTTAGCAATGTTTTATATGCATAAAACAGCTGCAGGAAGACCAGGGGAGGCGGGAGGAGGGTATATCAGCTTGTATAAAAACATAGTTGAGATACCAGAATGCATGCTGACATTTCTTTGGCACATGCTGTGCCTTGGAGGTGGTTGGCACAAGGTGGGGAACAGGCACAATTAATGAAACAGCACAAGCCAACAGTCACACAACTTGCAAAGCCAAACTCTGTTACAGCCCATTCCCGACCATGTTTTGGGCCTGCTCTGGCCCAGAATTCAGTGGCAATGGTTGTTATTATTCAAGTGCAAAGAGCGAATGATGTATTGCTCACACATCTGGGAAATGTTTCAGTAACAACTTCATTTTAGACCAAAGTCTTCTCCTGTGACAACACATTATAATGAGTCGCTTCCAAACACGCGGCTCAGCCAACAGCTTTCCAAGGTGCAGTGTACACCATGCAGCCCTGCAAATGCACAGTAAACTTTCAAATCACCAAAATTACCACTGTCATTTGCTTAACCATGTTCATTTGCTTACTGGATGTGTCTTATTTGATGAATAGCTCGTTTTATTAGGCTGTATCGGGATCACCAGTGTTGCAAACAGCTCAAAAAGCCATAGTGAAGTGACTGCCTTTGCTCAGCTGCTTCTTCCAGATGCTTAATTCATTACCAAACAGCCAAATGCATCTTTCAGATGGTACTTAGACCATTTTCAACTCTATAAAGCAATAGGTCTATAAATCTTTTGACACGACAGCTGAATGCATTCTTTCCCATTTTAAAGCTAAAAAAGCAGGATCAATAAGATAGAATGGTAGCAGTGTGGGAGACACACAGGTTTTTTTGTTCGGTTGCTGTTTTGGGTTTTTTTAAACAGTGAAAAGCATCTCAAAGATCAAACAGGAAATTTAAATTATTTCTGACAATCCCAAAGGTGCAACTTTTAACTCCAGATACTTGAGTTCCTATCATCTGTGTATTTTAGAGACCAGCTAAACAAATGCTGGGTTGCCAGTTTAACTTACCAAACAATATCCAGGAAAGGTTCAAAGGTTTAGCGGAGATGAGGTATTGTTCTTTAAATACTGAGATAAGATGAAAAGAAAGATGCAATTATTCTGAGCAAAGCTATCCAATATGTTACTAAGTTTGGATACTACCATCAGTTTCCACTTGTATTTTAAAGTGTCCAAGATTGAGAAAAATGATGCAAAACATGGTGGAAAGAAAAAATAAAGCCAGAGAAATTTGAAAGTGAAGCACAAAAAGCATTCGACTTTCGTTTGGTTTGGTGTTAATGACAAGTGCAGTGGTGGGACTGTGTGGACTGAAGCTGCACTCATGGGCTGGGGAGAGACAGTGCATCCTTTTGTCATAGTAAGGGAAAAGAGATTTGCAAAACAGAATCAACACCTAAGATTTCACTTCCCAAATGTGTCCATTTGAGGCTTGATTGAACCATTTTATGAGCCATTTTGTCCAAACAGCACTATTTTCTCAATCATATGCTCCAGGTACTGCACAAAGACTTTTACTAACTCTCCAAGTCTACCTTGTTCTTGAAAGACAGTAAAAAAAGGCAGGTCTCTCCCCAAAGCAGGACAGCGGGCTGGCCTTCATCTTTCATTGATTAATATATGATGCCTATTGCTGCATCTTGCCAAGTTTTTAACTAAAATCAGGCCCGGACTTAAGATGCAACACAATAAGCTGAATCCTGCTTTCAATTTTGCTTTCTGGATTCCAGGATACACTGTTAAAACTATTGATATACTGGATGTAATTTCACCTGAGGATCTAAAAAGTACTTCAAGTAAACATCTTGAGAGTCCTGCAAGAATATAGATATATTGTCACTGAATTCTGAAATGGAGATAAATGAAGCATTTGGAAGGGCAGTTAACCACATATGAAAGTGTAACAGATGAAAATGAACCCTGAACGCAGAAAAAAAAAAAAAAAGAAAAGGAAAAAAAAAGGAAAAAAGCAAAAGAAAAAAAAAAGAAAGAAAGAAAAAGAAAAAAAAGGCATGCTAGTAGGGGTCTAGGATTATAATGTTTTCAAACCACTGCTTCAAACAATATTTTTCTGCCCATAAATGAAAATTTTCTAGCACATCTGACTCATTCCTCCAAGAATTGGATTGATTATTAATCGATATCCATAATTAGCTTTTCAGTATTTACTACATCTGCAGCTGAATAACGCACAGCCAGTCTACACTACATGATAGGACTTTAAGGGATATAAAGAGTAACAAGCAATGAAGCCCAGTCTGAAAGCAAGCCCCAAACTCAGATTTTCTACTCATTGTAAGCTTTAGAAAACTTGTAACAATATCTTGCCAAAGAGCTGAAATACCTATAGATCCAACAAGAGGTCGTAGAAAATAAATACGGGTGTGTAGCCCTAAGAACTCATGCAAAGTAACAAAAAATGGTGAGGGTTTTTTTTGGTCTCTAAATTTTTCTAGAGTATCAGAATACAGTAAAGATCACTTCTGGGTTTGGATTTTCCAGATAATTAGGAAAACTACAAAGCTAGAGTAAATCCCTAGACTGTATTTTCCTTTGCAACCACATTATCTCCACGTTATCCCAAACAGCTCCATACATGGCTGTGTGCCCCCTGCAAAACATGATGCTTGTGGCAGCCGGTGCTTCCTACAGCAGAGCGCAGATATTTCACACCACACGGTTCTCCACCACTGAAAACATGACCCTAAATTAACCTGATGCAGAGCAATGACTTTTACTGAACCAAGGAGCAGAAAATCTTGTCCTCAGGGGGATATTGCTGGGCAGCCCCACGTCCCCAGGCAGCTTCTCCTCTCACAGAGGAGCCTCACGGGAGTCTCTGGTTGTGTTTGTCCACCCCTGCAGCGCACTCACAAGCGGACGCACAGACCTGCAACCACGAAGCACACCACAACCACAGCTAAAATGTCTTAAAACCAGAATTTGGTTGGGAGGGAGGTGTTCCCTTACTCAGAGGCAGAGGGGTGCAATAGCCCATGTTACCCGGGTGAAAGAAAGCTATGAAGAATGACATCTGTTTCTGCACAATTTGGCTGTCAAACTTTTCTCTTGCTGATGTTTCTGTTTCTTATCTTTCTGCTTGCTTTTGGAGCTAAAACAAGTTCCAGCTGAGCAAAGGAGCCAGCTGCTGTGGGGGTCAGCCCCAACAGGCCCCCAGCACCCCAGGTCCCAGGCAGGCAAACCCCTCATGGCACGTTCCCCATGGCCAGTCCAACACCACGCACCATCCCAAGTGGCCTAAGCCTCCCCTAACCCTCAGAATCATTTCACCTCTATTTTCCTCAAAAGCGTCCCAAAGTCTTCCACTCAGAGATGAAAAAATCTGACTATTGGTCACAACTCTGCTTCTTTTCTCCTTTTCACAGCTCTCTCTAAAGCCCTCCTGCTGCTGACAAAGGCCATTTTCCACCTTCATTTTCTTCTGGCACTGTTGAATTATACATGTTTACATTTACTGTAATACCATAAAGTAGAGTAAATCTTGCAAACACTCTTCCTGAATCCATAAAATAATAAATCAGATCCTCCAAGAAACTATGTGTCACTTGTATAAAATTGGAAAGTCTAAAAAAACCCAAGTTATCGCAGCTGCTCCCTACCTCCTGCCAGTAACTCCTCAGCCACCTAGGAAAGCTGCTCTTGCTCTGATTGACAGGGGGACATTAACAGCCCGATGCGAGCCAGCTGATTGACAAGCCCCTTTCCTTTTGTGTCTGATTTTGCTTGGTAAACCATTTAAAACATGTCAAACAAATACCGCAGTTCAACAGTTCCCTGCAAAACTTCTTGCCAACTCTGTTCCCTCTGGAGAAGGCAATTACCTTATTTAGAGGGGCTGGGGAACAAATGCTGCATTTCTTTTCCATAATCATTTATTAATTGTTCTCATATTGAAAAAATGACTTTGGTAAAATAAATAAGATCCATCCCTCGCTCGTGCTGCCGCAAGAAAAATTAGTTTTACAAAAATAGGGTATCCCAGGGCCAGCGCAGCATGTGAGCAGCTCTCACAATGTCTGTGCCCACATGCCTCGAAAGGGAAACTGGAGAAAGCATTTAGGAAAGAGAGTACCTTTTACAGTGGGGGAAAAAAAAGAAAAATCAAATCCCAGATTACAGCTATTCAGTGTGGTTCAGCTCTGAGCATTTTTTGTGCAATCGCTATTACAGCAACCAGAAGACTTTTAGATGTCTTGCAAAGCTCACGCACACAGGACTCCCCTTCCCAAACCACTGCTATTCGATGTACATACACAACAACAAAAATGAGTTTGAATAGGAAATGGTTGGGATAAAGAGGAGGATAAACAAGAACTATGGTATGACCATAAATTTCCCATGGTCACTTAACTCCGGCAGCAGTGACTCATTTGAGTTTTATTGTACCGTTTTACAACCATGGAGGAGAACTCACTTCAGTCATGTAGATGCCACCTCTTCAGTTCTCAAATCACAAAAAAGCACCTTTGAAATTTCAGAGATAAGACTTTTGCCAGAAAAAGCACAATTTGTTACTTACAGGAAGGGTGATTTTCTGACTTTTTAAATTTTTTGTTTCTTAAACTACAACAGGAAATTGTAAGAAACTAAACCGGACACTTGACAATCACTAGAAAATATTTACACTAACATAACCATAACTGCCCAAAGGAAACAAACATTTGCCAGAAATACAACTTAAGTTGATGGAATGAGAAATAAACATGAGAATAATGGATGGGTTCAGTCCAAAACCTTCATGCAGATATGTCAAGCAGTCCCTTCTCCAGCACTGCTCCTGTATCACCATCTTCCTGGTCCTGCCCAATGGGCTCCACCATGGACGTCGCCTGGGACATAATCAGTGCCTTCATTTAAGAGGGAGAGAGCAGCAGTTCATGGTGATATTGTAGGAGGTTTGCTCCGCTGGACAACACTATGGAAATTACAAGCATTTCTAACTCCACAAAATTCCTATCTTGAGCAACCGCAAAACCAGCTTTGCTCTGCTGTTTCCACATGACTGCACTGACAATGCTGGAGACATTGTACCTTTTGAAGGGCCATGATGACCTGCAGCACATATCACCGTTGAACCAACCTGCACAAAATCCAAGAGGTTCACTTACACCCGACAAACAAATCTGAATCTGTTTTAATGAATGTGACAACCTGAGAAATGGCTGAGAAACAATTTATTCCTTCAGTGCTGTGGCACCAGCAGCAGCAGCTCCCGCCCAGCAGTTACAGAGGGCAAAGAACATTCATGCTGAGCAAAGCGCAGACCAGCACCATCTCTGGTCCCAGCACTTGTTTTGGTTTAGCACTTGTTGAAAGTGGGTGAAATCCAAATTTGTAGCTATGTATCCAAAACCCACGGTTTGCATTTAGAACCTGGGTGACTCCACCCTGCATTTAGGTTTAAACCCTCTTATTGGCACATATAGCAGCATGGCAAGAACACAGGCACTGAAACACCACTCTGGATCCATCTCACGTGCCAGCACCAAGCCTCCTGGCACAGTCCATCCAGCCAACCAGACAAACCCAAACACAAGGCCAAGGACAGCTTTGTTTTGCTTGAGGTAGTTTCACACAACAAACTATTTAATTATACTCTTTGGTTTTGGTCTGCTATCTTGTTCTGGAAGCTGTGCAGAAGTGGATACATCTCAGATGCACACTTTGCAAAACAGAATTGCCACCTTGTTCAGTGTAAAAGCAGAGCCCTTTCTTTCAGCAAGTCACTCAGGCACTATCACCACGTGCACAGAGCAAGAGCCGGCAGAAGAAATTAATTCAGCACATAAGGAACAAAGGATATCAGAACTGCCAAGAGAAATATTAACATTTCTCAAATACAAGCCTGTTTGACATTGTTTTAAGCCTATTAATTTGCATACAATGCACATATTGCACGACAGCAGATGAACTAATGACACGGTGGATAATTTTACAAACCAAACAAAATCAGGGCACAAAAGTCAGTTTTTCATTGTGGGACTTGAGGTATTTGTGTCACTAGAAAGGAAACAGGATCGAACAAGCCTGGAGCCCTCTCACCTTCCCACCTAACCTCAGGCAGAAACCCATGCTGAGCACATACAGCAACTTTACCATCCACCTCTCCCAACTCCACAGGCTCCGAGCACCCAAAAATACCACAGCCCATTTGGAAATGCCTCAGATGAAAGATGCTTGACATATTTTCATTTGCATCCTCATTTACCGCAGCCCCAGACTCTCCGCCGTGCCGCACTAATCCCCATTTCAGCTATCCCCAACCTCTGCCGATTACCCCAACCCTGAGCCGCCAAGTAAGAGAGATTTAATCCTTCTCTGAAATGTTTCCAAGAAAGCTTTGAGCTGCCAAGAAAGAGTCTACATTCCTCCATTTCTATCACCCTTGGCTATATGTTTTGTTGGCTGAATTATCTTAATAGAAATATGTAAGTATTCAAATGCAAGTGCATCTATATCCCCAGCTCTGGAGGGAAACCTGCTTTGCCCTACAGCCATCACCCTGGGGAACCCCTTTTCTCACTGTGTGTTGGACATGTGCAGATTAATCCCAAACCAGCTCTTTTTAATCAAACTGAAAGCACAGACCATCCAAAATGGTTTCCTGCATGAAAACAAAGACCTGTTTCTAGACATAATCCACCACTTCCATACAAGTCACTAAAAGGGACATTTTCTAGAAGGGTAGTTTTTTTCAGCACAGTTGGACTTCGGACACTGAGCATCTTAGTTCATGCCTAGGAAAAAAAACCAACTCTCTAGTAGCTCAAGGCTGAATGGGCCCTCATTTTGATCAAGCATTGGCAACCCTCCTCTGTCTCTCCTCCTTCAAATTCCTTGGACAAAGATGCTAAAGGAAAAAAGCCCAACTTTCTTCACCAAGGGATGCACAGAAACCCTCCATGCCTCCTAACAAGGATGATTTCCAAGAAAGTTACATACAAGCGACATCTGCAAAACTGCTATAAGACAGACTTCCACAGCATCCTATACAGCTGTCTGCAGCAGAATACACAAGTATTTTTCTTGTTTTATGTCTAGCATCACATTTTATCCAAGAGACAGAGTGGCTCCTCACAGGAGGGAGGAATGGTGGTGGAGGGAGACAAGGAGAGAGCTGAAACTAAAAAATTGTGTGTTTGGGCCTAAAGAAGAGTTAGCTTTTTAAAGGTGGAGAAAGCTAGTTATTCATTTTCCAAGAGAAGACTGATGATCATCAAGTAGATTTGAAAGAATCTGGGAGTACTGCGGCTTCTTAGTGAAGAAAGATACTCTTTCTAAATACTGGCCTTAAAATTTCACTCCCTCCAAAAGAAAATAACTTCCCCCCCCAAACATCCAAACTTTCCAAATAAAGATCCCAGCTTCACTAACTTCAGGGAGCACAGGTCACTGTAACTGTGGGGTCTCAGCACAAAAGGAATTTCTAAACGCCTCAGCGAGGGTTCATCCCAACTGAACTGGCAGCATCTCCAGTCACCATTAAAATGAAATGCGCGCCTTCCTTTCTTGTGCCACACGCAACCTCCCCCACTAAGTTTCAAATTGCTTTTTAATCTAGTTATTAAATGAAGTGTCTTTTTTATCTTAGAAAAGAAGTTTTATTTGTTTATTTGTTTATGATTTCTTTCAGAGCCAATGCAAGAGGTCAAATAAATTCCAGATGACATTCAGAATGTTTTGCATTTGAATTTCTGTAGTCTTTTCTTTTGAAATTAATTGAAAGGAACAGAATATCTCAGGAAAATGTAAAGGTCTTTAAATCCCTGGAAGAAGCAACATTAGTTTCAGCTTTCACTCGCAATAGCAGCACTATCATGGCAGGATCTGCTCTCCACAACACCAACTTCTGTTGCTCAGCTGAATGGGCATCTTAAATATGAAATTAAATATTGGCTTGATATTTATTTTTTAACATGTCTCATAATACTTGCTTGTTCTTACATTGCCACAGACTGGAAGTCAGATGGTAACAGGAATTGTATCAGTTGCATCCAAAGGTATTTCCAGTTGTGGACAGGAGACTGAGAACTCAAACACAAGCTACAACACAAAAATGGCAATCACAAAGAACACACATTTTACTGCTTCGCCTTAATCCTCATGATTCCCAGTTTTTGAACCCTCAGTCAGTCCATGGAAACAATGCATACGTTTTAACCAAGGCAGGACTTCCTGACACTAACCATAGTCCCAACTAACTGATGCAGCTACCCAGAAGAGGCAATATATTGTGTCTTGAAGCCAGTCAAGTCGAAGTCCATGACTTGTTATCCTTCACCTAGCCCATCTGGCAATACAGGAACTTGGAGGAAAATGCTCTCCTCATCGGGTCTCCTTGACCAGGAAGATCTTTGCTTAGTGGTCAACTGACCTTTAAGATTGCACCATGCATTTTAATGCAACCAGGCTGAAGCTGAGGGCCAAATGCCAGAGGCTTGGAAACAAAATATTAATTAAAAAAAAATAAAAAAGATTCTTTGCCTACTCTGTTGCGCTCTGAACAGACTACAAAGGTTTTTCCTTGCTCAGAACTGCTGGTTTCCCAGCATTCACAAATTTTGGCCTCAGCTGTAGCTACTTCAAAGGCAATAGATACAGCTCAAGGAGAAAACAAAACTGGGGAAAAAATAGATGCTGGCATTTCAGCAAAACACTGGTCACTTAGTGAGATCTCCTTGGGATCTCTGAATTAATTTCATATTGCTTGAAATTTATCTCCTTGCATCTTTTTGATACATCCCATTATCCTCTCCAAAGCTCACCACATGATAGTTCTGTCTCCACAATCCTTTAAAATTAAAAAAAACCCCAACCAAACGGCCTTTCCCTAGTCATACAAATTATAAACCAAATTGCTTAAAATGAAAGCTTGTAAGTTCAAGTTAAGAGTTGTAAAATTAACGCTGTCTCAAATGGTGTATTAGAGATTCAGTACGAGGAAGATACCGAGAATGTGGAAATGGTAGAGTCACAGAAAGGCTTTGGCAGAGCAGCACCTCCCCGCCCCGCTGGACCGCGCACAGGGCTGGGTTTCACTTTCACCGTGCAAATGAGGAGGTTTTATCTCAATGGGGCTTGGGCACAGACCTGGTTTTGTGGCAGTCTTACTGCACTCCTTAAAGGAAATTGGATCTGAATTTCCTTTCCAGCTCCTATTTGTTTTTTCGCATCCTAAGAGTGACAACTGCAATGGCACAGCGCAATCAACACATGACATTCAGATTTCTCCGTTTGTAAAGCATCTGTACGAACATGCAGATAAAAGTACACATTTTGGCTAATGCTTCCTTTGCAATGTCTCTCTTGATCCTGCTGAAGTTTCAGCCTAATTGCATCCATGCTTATAATTTAAACCAGTGACATAACCAAGGAACTAAGCTGGCACCCTCTAAGTCTTTTCATACCTTTAACAGCCCCATGCTAGAAAAGTCAATAGTACAAGGTTTGAGTCTTCAGGTCACCTCAGTCATGTATTTACTGTCTGCTCATAAGATGAGTCTCAGCAACCTCAGGTATTCCCTCCTAAGCTGTATGAACGAAACAGCCAAAGACAAACCTTCTCCCCTGGACTTTGGGTGTTCTGGTTCCACCCAGCTGGGTGGGAGAAGAGATGATGCCCTGGGGGACACAGTCTAGGAAAGGGAGAAGAGGATAACAGAGTTATCGGGAACACAATTTGAGGATGCAGCTCTTCCAGAAAGTGTGCCAAATTCCTCCACAATTGCATACAGCAGGTAGGAAAGCTGATGGAGTCAAATATCTGCAAAGATTAATTTCCTGCTCTGTGGCAGAGACGGTGCTGACTGGCCAGGTTTAGTGAAACAATGAGCATGTCAACTAGGTCGTAAATTGGTTTAAATGCTAGAAAAATTATCTGTTGGCTGGCACGGCTTAATGCACAACAAGCTGTCTGGTGCGGACGTAAATTAATCATGCTCCAAAATGGATAGAGAGCTCAAATCTTTGCGGCATGTCTGTGTTCATGCAGCCATAAGGAAAAAGTGAGATTTCATCAAACTGGATGAATGGTCTGGAGCACAAGGCATCATTCTTGAGCATTTCCCTGCTGAGCATTTTAAATAGGTAAATGGGATCTTCATTGCCATTGTGATGAAAGCCATTAACTTCAGCTTGTGGTTCCTAAGGAGAAGACTGATGGCAGGGAATCAAGAAGCCATTGCACATCAATTTAAATGAGACAAGATTGGGTGTCAGCCTGAAGTGCAGTATCCCTCTTGACTTGTATTTTATGCCTGTTAAATCAGCAATAACTAGTCAATTCCCCATTTGACTTGGAGCAGTACCATTTCAACTCCTTTCACACGTTGTAACAACTCTCTCTTACAGTGCTATAATCACAGCCACGATTCTCGCCTCAGAGTTACCTAAGAGAATTCACAAAGCCCATATCACTGCATCACTCTGGGCATTGTGACATTTTTAAATCCACTTCTGAACATACTGTAGATGCAGACATCAAATTGTTGTTTAATCACTGCTACTACAGAATTATTTTATTATTAGCCGCTTGTCTTTGACTACAGTAAAAAGCATTGACTGTGACAAATAATATTCTACTTTAAAATATTTATAAATAACTTAAGAGTCTCAATTTTCCACAAAGGTTAAATCCAGCTTTCAGTATTGAATTCTTGGAATTTCCATAGAGCTTTTCATGGGAAGAGATCAAAGAATATTTATACAATGTTGTTATTCATATTTTACAGACAAGTAACACAACTCCTCAACATTTAAGATAGTTTACCCAACAACAGCAGTTACGACCAGTACTAATGTCAGGTTTTCTGGTTTTCACTTCAAAAGCAAACACTCATCCTGGGTACCAGCTGGAGTGCTTGTACTGCTGTGTTCACCCACGTACATTCTCTATTTCTGGGTCGCTTTAAGAATAACTTACATATTCCCCACCAATTAAGTTCTAGATTGAAAACAATAAAATAAAAAAAATAAAAAATTGAAAGCAAGCAAATTACTCCTTTGGCTTCAATTTTCTGTAACTACCTTGCCTTTTATACTCCAATCTGATTGCTGAAAACTAAGGGCAACAGTTTATGAAAAAAACGTGCTGTCTTTTTATATTTCATTCCTGCCTATGTGAAACAACGCCATACCCTTCTGCTGATTTGTCAGTGTCAGGATGTTGCTTCTGAAATTCAGAGCATCTATAAAGGGCCAATATGGTTTTAGGTTGCACTTCTGCCATAGGAAACTGAGACCAGTTAACCATCACCTTGTCCAAAGAATCAAGGCCCAGATGCCGAATAGAAAATGAGGGTGTTTTCCAGAGAATACTTTGACTTTAAAAAGTAAATAGCCAATAATTCAGCACAACCATTTACGTTTTCCAATCAAAAACAGTACTAAAGTTGAAAAGGTTCAAAATTTTATAAAAGTTGCTTTCCTTCTTCTTTCAAAAAAGACAGTGTCCGAGGCAGAGAACAGTTTTATATGGACATCCTCCTGCAGCAATTTCACTATGTGGATGTGAAAGACTCCAGCAAATATCAATAATATTCCACATGCCACAGAGATATGAGACACAAGTGACAGCAGTTCAACATCCTACTAGCAGAAACCCAGCCAAGTCCTCACGCTTGGCCACACATCACGTCAGATGGGTCAGGTCCCATTTCCCACCATCATGGGTCTCCCCTCCTCCAGCAAATCAAAGTTATTTTTCCAAATTATTTCCCAGGTCCACTGAAAACCCCTAGAAAAAGCAGTCTTTAGAAAGAAAAATGAGTTTTCTGTATCCCATCTTACAGTACTGATTATGAAGGAAATTTATCCTCTTTAACTAGAAATCAGAGCAGCACATGGGCTGTTTAGAGTACTTTCATAAGATGACCACATTGAATTGATTTTTAGCATTAAGGCCCCAAATGCTTGAGCAGCAACATGCTGCCACATTTTTCCCTCCCTAGTAACGAAGATGGACGGTGACAAACATCCATTCTGCATGAGGTGCACATTAAAAAAAAGAATTTATCTGGAGTTAATCGAAACTTGTCTTCATACCAATGTGAAGCGATGCCTTGAGAACAGGACTCTTTACTATGAACATTTTTCTTTTTACCTTCAACTGATTATGGTTTCTTTGCTTTTTTAAACGCTAACTTCAAGCCATATGTGGCTCCACATCAGCTTATCTGCTGCTTTCAACTTCTATCAGCCCCTGTTTTTACTCAAACAGGAAAGAATACAGAATGTTCTAGTTAAAGTCTATTTTTGAATATAATAAAGCTATGCAAGCTCAGTTCCATTTTCTGGTGTCTTCAACAAACAGACTATCCGCGTTCATAAAGATGACAGCTTCTTGGCAATCAAGGAGTTTTTCATTGTGTCTATAGGAACTTATTTCATTAATCCACTGACTCACAGAGCCCTGAGATTAGCACCAAACTGAAGGACCCACATTCTGTGATCAGGTCCACACCTTGGGCATCTTATTATCACATGTGTTGCTGGGGATGGATAGGCAAAGGAAGAAATCAAGCAAGGGAACAACTAAAATTCAACGTAAGTAGGTCTTCAGCCTCACCTTCCTCTGTGTTTTCCTGGTTATTGACCTAATGAGGGTTGTTTCACACACACCCCCCCCCTTTTTTTTGGTTGGTATTTCTAACACATGCTTTTAAATTCACCCCTTTCTTTAATCATCCACCTTAGAATCTATTTCAGAAGATGAATCTGTAATCTGCAACTTAATGACCTGTGAGCCCCTTTCTGTAATTGTACAAGTGCGCATTTTGATGCCGTTGTGCAGCCCTGCCTATGGGGCAGTTTAGGAAAGGCTCAGTGTAAAGCCAGCTACGAGCAATGCTGAGCAGAGGGCAGCCACAACCTGCAGCATGACCAGGTTCCTCGGTGGCATGAGCAACTGAGTACAAAATGGGGTCCAGCTCTTGGCTGAAGCTTAGAGGCTTAGACTAGTGCAAATGGCAAATGCTTAATATTAAATAGTAATAAAAATGCTCATATTACCAATAGTTAGAGATATTACCAATAGAGATACTGATAGATACATGTGCTTAGCACATAACCAAGCCTTGCAAAAGGAAGCACTCCCCTCCCAGCACCCCTGCTGGGCAGAAGCACCAATGGGTCCCCATCTGGACACCAAGGTGGCTCAGAGACTCACACCACCTCCAGCATCCCCACTGGAGACTTTCCAGTCTGCAGTATTTTGCAAACAGTTCCCCTCTTCTGTTCCCAAGGTTTTATGCTTAAGTTAATTTATGCCTAAAAATCAAATAGTCTTGATCCCTTTGTCCTTTGAAGTGTGGCCCATCCTTGTCTTCCCATCCTGACCAGAAGCACAGCTCCCACCCCCAGCAAGACTCACCAGTCCAGCCCACCCTGCTTGCCTTGCTGGTGGAGTCACCTCTTTATTATTGTTTTGAGCTAATGAATCCATTTCCAGCCACAAAGAGGACAAAATTCAATAAACGCATTTAAGTTCTGGTTTCTTTCAGCACCCTTGAAGAACCACCAAGGCAGCATTGCCAACCCCAAAGACAGGACCTGGGAAGTCACAGGTCTGGTGACTCTCTGAAGCTGGTTTGCTCTGGCTGCTGGCTCAGTCCCATTACTCCTTACCACTAAGTATTAAACCAGTAGGATATGTTGCCTTTGGAAGCACATTTAAGGAGAATATCCAACTTCAGCACTTTTCAACCTAATCTCTAGAGTGTAAGCTGCTCTTATATACATGGGAATTCCTTCTTTCAGAAGAAGGAAAAATAAAAACAGAAAACACTGAAAACTGATCTTGCTTTTAGATCACAATGCCCATATCCATCTGACCAGGGAACGTCACACAGAGGAAAACCTGGTCTTAATGTCAACTGTCAACCACCACTCTGACACACCATGCCAGGAATAAGCTAATCCAACACAGAAGGACAACAACAAAACAAGGTCCCTTCTACACGTTTGCTCAACAGAACACATGCCAGGAGCGACTTCAAAGTAAAACCCTCCTTGCATGACACAGGCAGAGCCCAAACAACGTTGTGATGACTCAGAAAATCCTGAGTGACACCATCTGAATGCTCCAAGGCTGCCCAGGCTGGGAGCAGGGAGGCTGGAAAGCCCTGCCCAAGATGTGGTGCCAGACACGCACTGTGCAGGATGGGCACACCAAGGTTGGCAGCACCAGGGACCGACGATGAAAATAAAACAGAGGATTTTGTACATACTCCCATCATTAATACGGAGCACAGAAGGTCAGTGCTTATTTCCATCAGCTGGTACAAATTCACCTCTAATTTATAATTTCATAAGCCAGCAGATCTCTGGCAAAAACTATTCTTAAATAAATACTTTACCTGCTGCTCCTTACTAGAACACACATCAGAACACAATCAGGCAGCAGAAATATCTTAAGATTTCTTGGAAGAAAGCCTTTATATTCACAAGTAACATCTCACATTGAGCAAAATGTACTAATAAAATTGGTTTTTGCTAAAGATATCTGCTGAGAGACATGTCCTGTCCTCTTCCAAACCACTAGGCATGGGCACAGGCAATGAACCCTTTAGAGATGAGGTCTGAGCACATCAGTTTTAGTCCCATGGCCATGAGACAACAGAAAGTGGATTTAATTTTCTTCCCTCAAGCTGGGAGGGAAACATCCCTTTCAAAATGTTATTGAAATGTTTTATTATCTCAATAACCATACAGCTGCAGAGCAGCAGTGCTAGAAGTACACACTGCATTAAAGACCCTGGTAGAATTTTACGAGTCTGCTAGAAAACAGAACCCCAAATCCTCTGCAATTCCAAAACATACTGACAGGCACGCAAAGCCCCCCAGCAACAGCTGGCTTAAAAAAAATAATTTAAAAACAAATAATAGGAAAATCATACTGGTGGAAAAACCTCCAGCAAATACCACCAGCACAGCTGAACACCCCTTTGCACTGATGTGCACCTAATATATGGCTGTTGCCATATATTGCAGCAGCAAACAAGGATGTGCACTGCATGGCCACCTGCAATGAGAGGAAGAGGCACAAAAGTGCAAAATAAAACTCAGAATAAATCTCAGCTCCACGTGCACAGGGATGGGTTTGGGGTTTTTTTTGGTAGGTGCATCCTAAGAGGAACAGCCACAGCTTTGAACATTGGGGCACCTGGTGCTGTAGGAACTCAGAATGAAGACACACTCTTTGCCCAAAAAGCTTTACAGCTCCTCACTTCATATGTGACTGAAGCAAAGAGGAAGGGAGCAGCCCTTCCTCTTCTATTTTACAAACATGCAAAACTAAGTTCTCTTTAGGACCAAGTGATTGTGGATTGTTTATGGAGGAAACTGCCAGTGCCTTGGGACTCCTGTTGTGGGGAAGAGTTTTTCCAGCAGCTTTGCTTGGCCACAATTTCTGATGAAGTTCCTACAGCAGGTCCCAGGGACATCTGCTGTGCCTCTCCCAGAGAGCCTGCCCAGGAAGCGAGGAGCTGCAGATGCCACCACATTCATCTACCAACTTGAAGATTTTAAACAAAAGAGAAAGGGTGGTCTCACCCTAGGGATTAACTGCAGCAGGGAGAGTTCTTCTTCCCTGGCGTCAGAGGGAGTGAAAGTGGGCTAGATAACATTAACTCAATTGCTGTGATTTTTCAACTCATTTACAGACAAGTATTTGCAAAATAGCTGAATCATCCTAGGGTGGAGCAGGAGAGCAGCCAGGGCCAAGCACTTTGTTTTTGCCCCATACCTATATAGAGAAATCTCTCCCTATATACACAGTCAGTCAGCAGAGAAACTCTGCCTGTATCCTCATTACATTAGGGAGCAAGGAGAAAATGAGCAGAGTGGAGAAAAGAGAGGCTACAGGCCAGAACCAGGAGCCTTTACATCACTTTCAGCCTAGATTCAAGAATTAGCTTTTTGCAGCTGCACGGAGATGCCCCAATGGAGGAGGAGGTGGTGTGGGAGCAGGCTAGGGAATTGATAGCACCTCCTGAACAAGGACACCTCGCCCCGTTGATCTGGAAATCCTCTGGCTTTACAGTTGCCACACGTATTCTAGAAAAGCAACAAACAGAAGGCTGTGGCTCTGTTTGCACTACAAGTGTGCCCCTTCAGAGCTTATTTCATAGGAGAAGGCCTGATACCTCTTTCCATCACCTCTTGTATTGACCCAGCACAGCTGAGGTACAGGCAAGACTGCTGTTGAGACCTAGCATGCTGGGAAGGAAATGAAAGAAAACTAGAAAAAAACAAACAAAAACCCAACAAAAAAATTGTGCTTCAATTTAAAAGGAGAAGGTGTACACACACACATGCACGTATCTCATTGAAAGAAGTTATATATTTGATTCCAGGATTAAGATTTCCATAGAACCATTTTAAACTGGGCTTTCAACCCATTAATAATTACAACATTAATTACTACAAAAGCACAATGCTGCCTAGATGAGCAGTCTCACTGCACATTAAAATTCCCATGCTTTAGGGCAGTGCAGATCAGTTGCACAGATACTTGCACACAGAAGTGATTCCTACAAACCTGTATGTGTACAGCTTTACACATCACACCTAGATAATGTAAAAAGAAAATTAAAAAAAATTATAGCCTAAGTAGACATTCAAGTTCCTGTCTTTTCCTATCATCATCCATGCCACAAAAACCCATAAACAATAAATGAGCCCCAGGATCTCTTTTAGGCAGAGCAGGAAAGTGGATGCTGATGTGAGACCCAAATGCACAGACAGATGGAGGTGGAGAACCACAGCACAGTTTTGGACTTGGAGTCCTACCTCCAAGGTCCAAGAAACCTCCATGGACTCAGATTCCCTATCTGGACCCATGTGTAAGATGACCATGGCCTCAGTAATTTAGAACTTGCAACAAGTACTCCAACCACCACTTCCAAGATGAAAACAAATCACAGCAAATTCATTTCCTGGCACTATTTTGTGGGAAAAATAATAGCATCTCCTTTCCAGTTTTATTGTAAAGTAAGTTTAAATTCATTGGCAACAAATAAACTAAAACCATTCATGGCTCTGCAAGAACCTGCATCTTCTCTGCCTTTATTAACCTTGAAGCCATTTGTCTGCTTCAGCAGTGGTATGTATTTATAAAAAAAACAAACAAACCACAAAACAAAAGAAATAATCCACTTAAACTCAGTGATGTATAGTCTAAATAAAGGTTCCAGTTAAAATTCATTAAAAAAAAAAAAAGGCAACACAATGAAGCGAGAAGACTTTTCTAATGTCCCACTTTCCTCATAGCTAAGCAAACATTTCTACTTACTGAAAGAATTTACTTAAATGTTAGATGTTCTCTTGCCAAATAAATGCAAACTACCCAAAGGCCCATATTTTTCAAGTGTCTGTGTGTCTCCACTCAAGCAGTTGGGTACGGGAAACCTGAACAAATGGCTTTGAGAAGCTTGGGAAAAGTTCTTTTTGCTTCTTGTGTCCCATAGGAAGCAGAGAAGAGAATGGAAAACCAGGTAATTTCCACTCATTTTGTGGCAGATTTCCTCATCTTGGCAAATAAATAGTTAATATCAATAAAATCTATACCACTTAGGTAGAGGCTATATGCTATATTATACAAATATACCCTTAAAATGCCTCTCTGAAGTTCCAGAAAGTCGTCTTATTGTGTTTCAACTTATGAGGGTACCAGCACACACCCCAGATTTCAGTAACTTCAGCACTTTAGAAACATTTAAAACATATTTGGAAAATTTAAAGATGAATCTCTTTAGGAAAAGAGGTACCTTATTTTATATCCCCTACACAACTTCATTTCTATTTCCTGAAATTCTTTCAGGTTCCTCTACTGCCTCCATTACTAAAATCTCACTAATGATCCTCAGTTTATGTGAAATTATTTTTTCAGGTGCTTTTCTTAGCAATCCATTAAACAAAATTAAATGCCATTTTAGAATTTGTTATCCGAAAAGTCAACATAATTTTCTTTTCCATCCCAATCATCTATTTTGTATGTCAATCATCTATGTCTAATTCCTTTCAGCTGGGATATAAAAATTTAATGTATTTTAGTGTAATGACTGTAAGCAAAGCATGGTTCTGTTTTCTATTAGCTGCCATTATAATTTATAATAGAGAGATAGAGTTCACCCCTTACACGTATACGAATGAGAGTATGGGTTGAAAAAAGGTGCCACTTTTACAATGTGCAGGACAAATGAATGATGCAGAGCAACGGACTCTTTTGGCACCCAGAGGTGTGATCCAAAAGCTTTGAAGACCTCAAGGATGCCTATTTCCACACAAAGGAGCTCAACCCCCCTTGCTCTTGGGGCAGAGGTTGTGGGTACAGACAGGCATAGCCTCTGAACTTTGCACCATATATTGATGGCCACGTTGTTCCACCATGCACTTTCTTACCCATGCCCTCACTCAGCATGAAACTACCACGTGCTGTCACACCAGCATACATGTCCCATCACAGTACCCACCACCGACATCACCTCCTCATAGCAGGAACAAACATTTATTCATCACTTGTATCTAAGCAGACTTCAAAGACAATTGCCAAATACCTCCCATCTTTAATTCAAGAAGTGTTTCTGCAGAGACAGCCTTGACCATCACTGCTATCTTTCAGAGGCCTGCTTGCTTTGTGGTTAAGACTTTGATAAACAGCTTCAAAGAATTTAGAGCCTGGACCAACAACAAGCATCTGTGACTATATTATCCAAAACGCTATTTAAAAAACCATCAAAACACACAAGCTGCTGTTTCTGAAGTCTCGATCTGGCTCTCGAGACATACCCCAGAATTTCAGAATATATTTCATGGTTTGTGAGCTTGGCAGATCCTGAACCTTATGAGCTTTTCAAAGAAAAAGAGAAGTCATCAGGGGAGGAGAAGCTCACAGTCACACATTTTTGAACAATGGTTCTCTGTCATTTTGGAAAAATCACGGAGAACAGGAGTGTTGCCTGATGACTGGAAGAAAGCCAATGCCACTCCAGCCTTCAAAAAGGGCAAGAGGGATTACCCAGGCAACTACAGACTGGTCAGTCTCACATCCTTCCCTGGAAAGGTGATAGAGCAGCTCCTTCTAGAGGCCATCTCTAACCACATGGAAGAAAAAAAGGTTATCAGGAGTAGCCAACATGGATTTACCAATAGAAATCCTACTTGACTAACCTGATATCCTTCTATGAAGCCATGACCAAATGGGTAGATGAAGGGAGAGCAGCAGATGTCATTTACCTTGACTTCAGTAAGGTTTTTGATACTGCCTCCCATAACATCCTCATAGAAAAACTCTAGGAATGTGGCATAGACAATTGGTCTGTGAGGTGGATTGAAAACTGGCACAGAGTTCAGAGGGTTGTGAACAGTGGCACAGAGTCAAGCTGGAGGCCTGTGGCCAGTGGTGTTTTCCATGGATCAGTACTGGGTCCAATTTTCTTCAATAGCTTCATCAATGACCCGGCTGAGGGGATAGAGTGTACCCTCAGCAAGTTTGCTGATGATACAAAACTGGGAGTTGTGGCTGACACACCAGAAGGCTGTGCTGCTATCCAATGAGATCTGGACAGGCTAGATAGCTGGGTGAGGGTAAACCCCAGGAGGTTCAATAAGGACAAGTGTAGAGTCCTGCGTCTGGGGAGGAATAACACCAAGCACTGGTACAGGTTAGGGGTCACCCTGACGGAAAGCAGCACCATGGAGAAAGACCTTGGAGTCCTAGTGGATACCAGAGTATCCATGAGACAGCAGTGTGCCCTTGCGGCCAGAAAGGCCAATGGCATCCTGGGGTGCATTAAGAAAACTGTGTCCAGCAAGTGTAGGGAGGTCCTCCTCCCCCTCTACTCTGCCCTTGTAAGACCATGCCTGGAATACTGTGTCCAGTTTTGGGCTCCCCAGTTTGAGACAGGGATCTACTGGAAAGAGTCCATTGGAGAACTACGAGGATGATCAAGGGACTTGAGCATTTCCCCTATGAAGAAAGACTGTGGGAACTGGAGCTGTTTAGTCTTGAGAAAACCGAGAAGGGACCTTATTAATATCTACAAATATCTAAAGGGTGGGTGTCAAATTGAGGGAGCCAATCTCTTTTCTGTAATGCCCAGAAATAGGATGAGGAACAATGAGTATAAACTTGAGCATAGAATGTTCCACCTCAACATGAGGAGGAACTTCTTTACTATGAGGGTGACAGAGCACTGGAACAGGCTGCCCAGAGAGATTGTGGAGTCACCTTCTCTAGAGACTTTCAAAACACATCTGGATGCGTTCCTGAGTGACATGCCCTAGGTGATCCTGCTTGGCATGGGGGTTGGACTCAATCTCTAGAGGTCACTTCCAATGCCTACCATTCTATGAATCTGTAAAAATAACTTACTGATTTTACTAGCAATGTGGATAGACTTCACTAATTTATTTTTTTTTCTTTTAAACTCCTTTACTCATCGCTGGCTACCTTCAGGTGAAGGTATTTCTAGTTTGTTGGGTTTTTTTCAACTTCAGAAGAGTTGTTTCTGATTTCCTACACTTGCCTTCATGCCAGCAACTCTGGAAATATAAGAAACAGACCCTGCAGATATATATAGCATCCGGGGAGCTACATCTTGGACAAAGTCATTGAAGGTACAGTAACAAGTCTCCATTTTTATAGTCTTTGAAGATGTTTCGGCACTAACAGCAATCCAACTGCCAAGAAATAAAGTAATTCTTATCTGGCAGAGATGATCATTTGCATTTTGTTTGCCCAGGAAACTGCTCTCATAGTATCCAACCCACTTTGCAGAGCCTCCCCTATAAAAGCAAAGAAAAAGAGTAAACCCCAAAATTTTCCAAGGTTTTGTTTATTTTTAAACGAATAGAAAAAATCCACTTCAATAAGCGCTTATTACAAAAATAGTTCCTGTTCTAGTAACACTGCACAAAACTGCAGGTCTTCATCACCTCAGGTTTCTCTCCTCCATTAATTTTGCCTCTGCTGCAGATGGCAATACAACAGCCCTCACCACACGAGTAAAAAAAAGCGTTGTGAAAAAAAGCCATCAGAAAAACTGCAGATAAGTTACATAAAGCCATACAACTTGATATAGGAAAAAAAAACTTCCACTAACCCTTCAGGGTTTGGGGGCAAAGCTTCCAATTCTGAAGTGTTGGACAATGACACCAGAACAACTGATGGGGAAGTGAATGAAAGTGGCAGAAGCAGCACTTAAATTGATATCTCATAAAACCTTGCAAAGAATCCCTGTGTTCACTGTTAGGGGTTTGTTTGTTTGGGGTTTTTGTTGTTGTTTCTTTTTTGCTTGTTTCTTTTTCACCAGTATCCCTTGCTGCTGCTGTGTTGCATGACTAACGCACCAGCTTCAGCCGATCGCTTTCAAAGCAAACTGTGGTTTTTTTATCGGAACATTCCAGTGGGGAAGGAGGTTGCTGCAAGAGCCGGGGCTGGCTCCCTGCCAGCCACATCAGCTGTAATCAGATTATACAGTAGTGGCTTCAGAAAGCAGAAGCATGTTTATTATCAAGCCACTAACCAGACTGACATTAATTTGGTTGAAGCTAAGCTAAAACAGTCTTTCAGAATCATTTTCCTGATTCAGATCACATTTACTTAGTCGATTTAAGTATTTTTTGCAAATTATGCTTAGGGAATGATGGTGGTTAGAACCTATTTTTCATTTGCGATTCAGACAGTGGCCTTCTGAAAAAGTTGCAACTTAATTAAATTCTGTTCTATTAAATTACTACTTAAAGAAAAAAAAAAGTGGGAATCCCATCTCTCAATGGGCAACACAGGGGAACACAGCACAGAGTGCCAATTTACACACAGGCTCAACATCTCTCTCTAAACCAGGGAGGTTTTTGGGTTTTGTCAAGTGTTAACACACCCAGTCCTTACTTGTTGGCAGAACCTGAACAATTTGTGACTATCTTTGGCTACCATCTCCTCAGGCTCCACCTATTGAGAAAAAGATCCTAAGATACCTAAACCTATCAATCACTATAATAAATAAAGAAAAGATTTATGTGTAGTGATGCAGAAGTAGTGTCCCAGACCAGTACTGATGTATCAGCCTCCTCCCAAACAGTACCTTTTTGTACAGACACATACCCTGTCTTTAGGCATAAAGTTGGAGGTTCATTTCCCTCCTGTCTTTGCAATAGATATGAAAAGTTAGTAGAAGGGAAGAAAAAGCGAAATTTAAAATATGGGCAATCCAAACTCTTCACTAGCACACCTCCAAGTCATCCCACTGGATATGGCTCCCCCAGTCCAGCTCTGCTCATCTTCAGTCTTCAGCTAGACATACCACAGGGCTTCCTTCCATTCCCTGCCCAGTAACTTCATTTTCTTTTTGAAAAAAAAATTTTTAGTGGCAATCTTGAGTATACTAATCAATGTGCAAGTGATAGATGGGAGGATGCATCTCCTGTGAGCAGTAGATGCTGCCAGGAATGGCTGCACTAAAATCTGGACAGAGGAATTTCCTTTAGCCCATTTAAAGAGCCCCCAACAACCTCATCTGGACACCATTTATGCATTTATTTTCTATTCCAAGTCAACAGAAACAGTCCCAAGTTGCATTTCAGTACCAAACCAATGACTTTCATACTGCTCATTCACAGCTTGCAAGGGGCATTAGGGTGGAGAGCAGTGCTACAGAGAGCACATTATCAGCTATAACATGTTTCTAGGCTTTCCTGACTCCACAGATCCCCTTTCTCAATTTCATACACAGACTGAGGTTTAAAAAACCCACACTGGATGCATACAGCCTGGCATTGGAGTTTCTCACCAAAGATTATGCTTTTAAGATATGATACCTAATAGCAGGTGGAAAGTCCAGCACTGGTCTGCACAAGTATCTGTGTCCATTAAGATGGTAACTGAAGTGGAATAAATATTTATGGACTAGAGTTTATTACAAGCTTAAAAAACCAAAAACAATAAAACCAGTCGATTTTTCAACCTGCAGAACTAAAGCCCTTGGGAAAACAGGAAAGCAAAGTCTTTCTGCTTCTCTTAGTTTAGAGAAAGTCATACTGATTTCCTGCAAATTATTCCAGCAGATTAAAAAATAGATAACAATACGGCTAATAACAAAATACATTAGAGACTAAAACAAACCCCCAGGTTCAGACAACTACATCTGAAAGACCTACAGTAAAATTCCCATGTTTATTACTGACATTGGGAATGATACAGCCAGAGATTTGGGCAGTCAGGTGCTGGACTTGCCCTCTACATCCTTGTCGCTGTGCGTGACATCTGGTTATCTGGCAAGGAAATACCAGGGATCATTTAGTTTTAATTTTGACTGAT
Organism: Actenoides lindsayi; assembly: GCA_025331215.1. Lineage (NCBI taxonomy): Eukaryota > Metazoa > Chordata > Aves > Coraciiformes > Alcedinidae > Actenoides > Actenoides lindsayi. The sequence continues at coordinate 89,845 of WTSP01025900.1, forward strand.
GGGACAGTGAGGGCTCAACATATTTCTGCAAAGGAAAGTGAAGGTCCCCAGTGGAGTTTGATGCCAGGAAACTTCAAATTGCAAAGACCTTTTTCCAAAGGAAAAGTGAATTATCTGCTATCACAAAGGGGGCTGGGGGTGAGGGGAGAATAACAAATCAGGAGGGAAAAAATGTACTGAAATATTTACACAGCTGGTGTTTCAGGACAGTGCTTTTAAGATCAGCTAGTTTGCAGTTCATAAAATAGTCTTAATCCATAAGTGGCATTTGCACTGCTATGACAGAAATCAGCTTGGTAAAATTACTCCATGGGATGTACGTGACTTGCCTTTACTGGTCCCATTTCAAATCCAGGTGTGTCTTCAGAAAGGCACAACTCTAGCATCAATCTAATCTTTGTAGATGCTTTTTGGAAAGAATATGTTTACAGCTTACTTCAAAACTTTTTTTTTTTTTGCACGTTGTCCCCAAGAAAACATCCAAATTTCAAAAGAAGTATTCTTTTAAAAAATTTGCTACATGTGAGTGTATAAAAAAAAATTGCTACGTGTGAATGTATTAAAAAAATAATTCAAAATTACCAACTTATTCAAATGCAAGATAGCACTGAAAATGCAAAGAGCTCAAGCAATAGACTCACATCTGATTTTACTTTTATTCCCTATGAACTGATGTCAGCACAGTCACTGCCTTGGGGTCACGGAAACACAACAAGACTATGGCATTCCCACCAGTGCCTGGACACTGCGAACGCACACCCTTCATTTCAAAGGAGAGCCCTTTGGATCCACAGCAGCATTCTTGCACTTCTCGCACACATTTTTTAAATTTCCATCAGGAAATATAATAAAACTAAACCAATTAAACTCCGGAGAGAAGCCTGGCTTAGTATTGCCTTCTCAAGGTGGCTTTCAGTTGAAACATTTATTCCTACTTTTATTCCTTAACCAGTGGGAGCCAGAAAGGAGCAGGACATCGGAGGTCCAGCCTTGGCCAAGGGACAAGAGAAGCCTGCCATGCTTAGTCTAGCAAACCAAAGACAGATGGGACAGACTGCCATCTACTCACACAACAAAAGGGAGATACACCCTGTTTTGTTTTCAAAAAGCTGTTTGAACTATAGGACAGTGTTGGCATAAGAACAATAAACTGACCTTGAATAAACTCATGTTAAAAATTAGGAGTTTTGTGACTGACAGAAGATCTGGAATAGTTTTTGCACAGATGAGTAAAGCAGTTTTAAGACAGAGCTTCACCGATTTAAATCTAGGATTAAACAAACAGGGTTACTTGTTGGGAAGTGCTTTAAGGAGATCAATCATCCCTGTGCTGTTTCCACCTTCCTGAAGCATCTCTGAACAATACAAAGGGAGCTGAATCATGAAGTTCCCTGTTGGGACAAACTTGATAGTCCACAGTCACCAGAGCTGAGCAGCATCAGCAGCTATAAAACCCCCAACTCCTCTGGGTAATTATACTTCCCATGTGTTACTGTTTCAGCACAGGAACTGTCTGTCTGATCAATGACGGCTTTTGCTGGATATCTTATTTAAATGTTAGTCAACGTCAGCTATTCCAGCGCTTTCCAAACCTACTTCCATGAGACCACTGAAGGCAAGCAGAATACATCAACACATAGCTACTGCACCGGGAGGAGGACGCTGACGGCACGTCTTCACGGCACAAGATGAGGAAAGCAGAAGCTGTACGGGAGGTATAACACCCACCGTAGATTTTCTCACTATAGAGATAGCTCTCTGTAGGAGCTTTTTGTTCTCCCTCTGACACACTAAGCCAAACAGGGCTTTTTGTACATAAAGCCCTTTCCATCTAGTGCACGTGCCCATGAAGATTGTCTTAAAGGTCAGTGCTCTTTCTGCATTATAATTCAATGTCAGATGCGTATCAAACTAGAAGACTAACCACCATTTGAAGGAGGTGCTTACAATAATACAGGGCTGATTTGTCCAAGATATTACAGTTGCACATCTTGAAAACAAGCCACAAGGGGAAGCAAATGAAGTGTAACACAGAAGGATTACTCAGGCATTCCACATTATGGGTCTCATTACTAAATTGATTTGTCATTTTTATAAAATATTGTCTGTTAAATAAACATGCTGAAGATAAAAACCAGTTATCTGTTCCAATTTCTTTATCATATTTCATTATTTTACTGGTTTGGGGTAATAGGATGGGAAATACTCTGCTTTTAAAACAAGTTTTCTTCTCCCCAGGCTTCTTAGCATACTTTCAGGCTTGGATCACAAACACCATATAAATCATCTGAAAAAAGACACACTTTAAAATAACACGAAACATTAATGTATTTGTTTTTTTAAACACACATTATCATTTGGAGCTGAAGTACCTGACAGTAGCTATTTAAACAATGTAAAAGGAACAGATATTTTTATTTTATGCACGTCCACTAACTCATTAGTATAAGATGGATGGATTTTAAACGCATGGTGTAATGGGATCGTTTGTTAGTTTTTTGAAACCCGCTGAAAAGTTTATCAAAGCAGCTATGGAAAGTTCGAGTTCTTGTAAAAGGAAGGAACAGTACTCAAAATTTTAAGATAATGTATCAGTGCTTTAATAAGCCTTCCACCATAAATGTTGATTAGAGCAGGCGATTATTTCTTTCACAGTTTAAAACTTTCACGTTCCTACATAAACGTTGATACAGTGCCAGGAGCAGAATGGAAAGTCGTTTTTGCTTTATTCATTTGAGAATATAAAATTTAGCTTCCACAGACCAAACCCAGGAAACAAAACACTTTCCTAAGCTGTCTTAAGTTTAAAAATCAGTACAATGCCTACAACCAGAGTTTTGTTCCTCTCTTAAGCCTCACTCAACATCTGCCAGTGTTTCCTTGTCATACACAGGGCAGAAGCTGCCACCATTATTCTCTCAGAGCCACAGGCTTTACTCCGGCAAAGACTTTATTAAGGCAGCAAGGGCAGAGATACACTGGAAAAACTGGGTCTTTATTGAAAACTTTAAAGAACTGGACCTATTTCAAGTTGGAAGCTTTTGGCAGGGAAAGACATTTATGGGCAAGGATTACCAATTAACCTCATGGTCTCAGAAAGACCATTAAAGTACGGAATGAAATATTTTTCTTCTGGACATATACAAGTTTTAACACACTAAATCTAGATCTGAAAGTAATGTCCACAGACAATTTTCAATGGTACAAGCCAACTTCTACAGTTAGGATGGTTATACCAATATATAGACTTTCTTTTGCCCCAAGCTGAGTTGGGGGGGGGGGAGG
>WTSP01025901.1:0-20779 GCA_025331215.1 Actenoides lindsayi
CTGCCGCCGCTTGTTGATGTTTCACTTTGTTTTAATTCCCAGGTCGCAAGATGGAGGCGGCGCTGGGACGGCGAGAACTGCTCCTGCTGCTGCTGCTGCCGCCGCTGGCCGCCGCGCTGCTGGGCCCGGCCGCGCCGCTGCAGCTGGGCCAGGTACTGACGGGGCCGGGGCCGGGGCCGGGGCCGGGACGCGGTGGGGCCAGTCCCTCTCCCGCCGAGGGGTGAGACGGAACCGGCCGGGGCGCGGGCGTCTCCTGTCCGCCGGGGCGGCCGCGGTTGCTTCGGCCGCAGGCTGGCACCGCCGGCCGGGCGGCATCGCCCGCGGGAGCCGCGGGCACGGCTGGAGAAAGCGGGCGAAGCCGGTGGCATCGCAGGGCTGTGTGCCGGGTACGAGTTTGGGTTTTCCTGTCTGTAGTGCTTGGCAGCCTAAGGTGTATTACCCCTGCTTACAGTGCCCGACCTGCTGCTCAGGTACATTTCGGTCTAAAATGGTACAAAAGGACAAAATTAAGCATCTGCCACAAACTCGGTTGCCGTGCATGTATATGTTTTTTCCCCTCCCCCCTTTAATGATTCATCTATATAGGATTTGATAGGCGGAAATAAGTATCTGACAGGTTGAGGGGTGATATAGTTACTTCTATGCAATGTAGCTATATTTATATTGTATTTTTGTGCATGTCTACCCACATCTTGATGGTTCAGTGCATTAGGGTACACAGTGCATTAGGTATGCAGTGCAATAGATCCACATTTTCTCCCAGTGAATTGGACCAAGTAGAGGGTTTTGATGTCTTGGTATATTACAGGGCATTGCGCTGTCTTTTTTTTCTGACCCAGTACCTATGCCTTATATTGGTAAGATTAGTTTTCAATTCAACGTAGTGGCTTTTTAAAGAGTGGTGGGAATTTTTTGGATACTACTTAGATCTTCTCAGTGGGGATAAGAAGATGTTCTGTGGCAACTGTGAGTTTTGACCTCCAGAATTACAGAAGAGAACAGGGTATTTCTGTCTGTACTTGAATCATGACTAAATACCTCCTCTAATTGTAATTATAAACTCTAAAGTGTGAGATAGCAGAGGGAAGAGCTGTGCTGGTTTTGTAGTCACTTACCTAGCCAATATGAAGCTGCTGTCATGTGGTTGGGTTTTTTGAATTTTATTGAAGTAAAATGTTTCCAAGAAAGCCTGACAGAGGCCCTGTGCACTGGCACATCCTGTGTTGCAAAGCAGGATTTCTGGGCTTACTTCCTGATTTCTGCTTCTCTGTATGAATGTTTGAAGAGAGATCTCCTTAGCTCTGGTTTCAAAATGTGGATCTACATCTTCAGATTCCTATAAAAGTGTGTGCGTGCTTGAAGTCAGGTGCACTAGAGAGAGCCCAGTCCTCAGGTACTTTGCTTATGGCTCTGAGAAAGGGAGTGTTAGGCTTGAATTTGCCCAAAGACACACGAAGTGGCAACGGAATATAGAGCTATGCTCTGGTTTACCTTCTACATGGAAACTGTCACACTTTCACACCAGAACTTCAACGTAATAGCATTAAAGTTGTTCATCACAGCTGGCAGTTATACAAGATGGGGAGGCACATCTGCACATGATATCTTTGGCTATGAAAGTGTGACTGAACATGGCACAGGGGAGCCAGAGCACCCCCTGGAAGCCAGCTTGGGATCAGAAATTATATCGGTATGTTTTAGAATTCTAAGACTTAGTAACTGGGGTGTAATGCTTTATGGGCATATCTGAGCTGTTCGTGGGGTTGAGTTTGTCCATTTGTGCTGTACTGTTTAGGTGGCCTGTCAGCTCAGTTTTTGCTAGTTGAAAGTGTCGGCACTTTTTAAGCTTTATGTTAGTGTGGTGGCACAAGTATATGCAGAAAAGCTCTTTTAAGAGTCAAAAAGGGAACATACACATATTTACTTTCGTATTTTTTGGTTTAAAATCTTAAACTTAAAAAAACCCCAAACAACTTGTTTTCTTCCTGTACTGTTTCTTTTTGTACATACAGGATGATTTTTGATGTAGAAGGAACGGTGCATCTTGAGAAAGTTTTGAGTAGAAGAATTGCTGTTTTTTGAGCAAGAATTAGTTTATGGTGGCCTGGTAGGAACAAAAGTGCTTAGGAAGCTGGAAGAGGCAGAGTGAGAATGCCATGCTATCAGGTTGGCTTCACGAGCTTGATGACAGTGGGCAATGGGGTCAGAATAATAGTGGTCTTTCCTCAGAATGGCTTGGGACTACAGGCTGGTTGGGATCAAGCAGCATCAACATGCTCAACTGTTTTTTGACTGGATACCACAACTGTGCTTCTACAATTCCATGAGCCCACTGGCAACATACTACTGATAGCTTCTAATTTTGTAATTCTTGTATGTGGCAGTAAAGTTTACCTCCAAGTTGATGGCCATGCTGTTACAGAAACCATAGTGGAAGGACTGAGGAAAAGCCTTGAAACATTGGAATAACGTTTTGTAAGGCTGAAACGCTTTTGTTCAGCTCTGGAATGTGAATGCCTCTGCTGTTATGCAATACTTGTCATTTCTGAAATAAGCTGTTTTGAAATCTGGACTCTCTCTTTTTTTTTTTTTTTTTTTTTTTTTTAAACTTTATCATGTGTGTTTTGTTTTTTCTTTCTCCTCCTGAAATTTGGATAAGCAAAACTGTGTTACAGATTGATATTAGACAGAGTTTTGATTATTTATTTATTAAAAAAAAAAAAAAGAGACAGGGAATGATGCAATAAGACAACTGACGTTAGCATTAAAGTGACATGTTTTTCTGTTGCAAGGTCAGGAGTTAGGTTTTGTGTTTCAAAGTATTTTTTTAATGTGCTGATAGGAATGGGCTAAAAGCACAGTGAGCTGAATGCTAATGCTATGTTGTTTGCTTACTCTGTTTGCTTCTTGATAATTTAGGTTTAGCAGTTTTCTTTCTAAATGGCATACTTGCCTACCAATTTTTTTTAATTTATTTTTTCTAGTTTAGGTGCCCGACAAACATTGTTTTCAGATTATTTGTTGTCCACAGGAAACCTCTGCATGGATGGATTATTGCAAAAGAGAAGAAAGTAATCTTCCCTATATCCACCATTTGAGTACATATGCAGTGTAACGTATTTTAATCAAAGAGACTTGTCAATAGTGACATGGTGAAATGTTTCATCACTTTATGCCAGTTTCTCTATTAACAGCCTGGCATATGTTCTGAACTTTATGACTAAAAGATCTGGCATCATCTTTCCATGTATATTTGATTAAATTAAAGCAGTATGATTCAGCCATGTCCCAGTGATGTGAGACTAAGCATTTGCCTTTAAAACTCTTGATAAAATATCCACAGTATAAGTTGATTTAACAGCGAAAAAGTGAAGATAATTAATTCTAGCAACATAGGTAGGGCAAAGGAAAGGATAAGCAATATTATACCAAGAATGATCAGAATAGAACAGGCTGCCCAGGGGAGTGGTGGAGTCACCATCCCTGAAGGTGTTCAAAAAACATGTAGATGTGACACTTCAGGACATGGCTTAGCAGTCATGATAATGATGGGTTGATGGTTGGACTTGCTCTTAGAGGTCTTTTCCAACCTTAACGATTCCATAAAGCAAGGAAGGTGTATGTGTGTGTGTTCTTAAAAGTAAAGCAAAAGCATCATGTTAGGTTTTTTTTATTAGCAAAGATAGTTCAGCTTTAGTCAGTTAAGGAAATACTTTCATTATCTTACCCTAAATACTGTCGTGCAGTTTAATAATGCCAAACCTTGTTGAAGATTTTTGTACTAGAATTTTGTAAAATGTGAGGGACTAATTATTGTCCTGCAAACATGTCAAGTCAAACTTGCCATGTCAAACTTGTACCATGGTTATTTCTTGTCTGAGTGATGCCTAACTGCAGATAGGACTCATCCTACAACATAGCTCTCTTTTGAGTCTGATGAAAAGATTATGAGAAGCACAGATCGCAGAGCCCTGGACTGCAGATAGCAGAGTTATGCTATTTGGAGCCACGCGAGTGCCAGGACACAAACGGTGTGAGTTTGGTCGGTAGTTTTGTTTGTCTCTGCGAACACCTTTTTCCCCTTAATCTCTTTTCAAATTTAGAAGCATGTTATTAGCTTTGCCTATTTCTTATCTGTTTGGCAACCTTCACTGGACTTCACATTTTCCTGTCTCGAACAGGATATCCCGATAGGGCCTGTGTAATAGCTGCGAGGGGATTGTCTGTCTTTCAAGTCCCTGTAGAGCAGGCCATCTTGCGAGGCACTGTGCCATCTGTTCTTAGTGCTGCCTGCTTCTCTTCCCACAGGCCTTCTAGCGCAGAAAGAGCCTTGTTCGGAGAGCCTCAATAGAGAACAGCTGTGCTTTGAGTGGGCTGGCTGCTTGCGGCTGAATCTAGACGGGGTTTATGTGACTAATGCAGTTGTATAGGACTTAACAGTCACCCTGTACTGGGAGAAACTGTTCCGTGCACCCCATCTCAGGTCCCTGCTGCCCGCGGGAGTAGTTTTGCTGTGATTCGGTAGTCAGATCTCTTTGAAGATTGGACCCAACAGCTTTGTCTTACGCGGCATTTTTGACGAAAGGCTAAAATTAGGCAAAATGTTGTCTGTAGATTTGTGTGGCCTTGGTAAGGGGAGTCTTTAAGAATTAGCGAATATTCCCTTTTAACTTATGCCAGATGCTTTGTGTTCTTTGCTGCCATCTTTCCCCAGTCTTGCTCTTCTGCTACGACTGATTGTACTGCATCAGTTAGCACTCCTGGGTTCTGTTGCAGCACATGGTGAAAGAGAAAGGATTAGAAATGATCACTACCTGTTTACTGATCCACGTTCACAAAAGTTCACTATTTCACTGCAGTGTACATCACCACCCTGTGACTGCTGTTGCAGAGCTGTCCTAGAACAGAATGACATACATTTGTGGCAGAAGTGCCATCCTCTTTACAGGTACTGTAGCCATTACCACTGTAAATATCACTGCTGGAGCACTAAAGCGGTGATGAGAAATAGCAGCAAAATTCAGGAGAGACATCTACATCCTCTAACAGCATTAAAAAAGATGGGGCCATCTGTAGTGTAAATTGGAAAGGCTTGTGGGAAGGCGCTCACCAGCACAACGAGGGATAGGGTGCTGTGAATGATGGAACGGGTGTCAATGGTAAGCTGAAAGCACAGCCTGATTCCTGGGGACCTGAATTGTTTCTTGGGGCTGTCCTTTGATTCTGACTGTTAAAGTGCAGCTTTCTCAAATATTCCAATGAATTCAGGACTTTTTAAATTACAGGACTGTCTGAAATCTGTGTGAACTTTCAAGATATCGTTAATACTGAGAAGTGTAATGTAAGTTATACAGTCAAGTTTTACACTCATAGTTCAGACTTCTCCAGAACTTGACAGTACAATATTGTAGATTGCTGCAGAGGACCTGTGTCCTGTTCTCAGTGACTTGGATACTACAGGATTGGCTTACTATGTTTTTAATTCACAAAATAAATGGTGTGGGGTACATAGCCACAAGACATAGCTATAAAACACTATAAAAAAACTTCTTCTGTTTGTTTGTTTCCCTAAGTAGTGAGTATTATTATGGTATAAAAAAGTATTTTCCGTGTTGAAATTGAAGGGTGTTTCATAAGTCTGTGAGTCTTCAGCCCTAGGATGAGAAAGTTGGGTATCACTGGAGCACTTTCTAGCAAGTACGGCTTGTCAGGCCAGGCATTTCATCATGTAAGCATGGTATGAGAGCTATTGGCCTGCCAAGTTTGCTTCCCTCCCAGTTTAGCAAGCATAAACAATGCATGGTTCTTGAGGACTTACTCATAAGCAGTTATGAAGGGGCTACCAACGGGGATTGTGTTAAGGGAGGGGAGTGCTGTGCATCAAACATTCCCTGCTGTGGGTGACAGTGGGTCAGCTGGGATGATGCTCTGCTATCCTGTAAGCTGCTAGCAATAGTCCCTTCCTCTTGCCCCCAGCCCTCCTACCCAGCTTTTCATTGTGTTTGGTATGCATCTTGTGCTTCTTGCCCTCATGCAGGTTTTGCTATGGGGTGTATAGGGTCAGGAAGATGCACCACAGCAGGACCCATTGAGTTTTGGGTGTGGCATTGCAGGAAAGACCAGTGGGAAGCCATAGGAACTAACCTCCACCTCCGAGGAAGTACTGAGTGAGCTGAGAGTGTTAGCGTAAACTCAGGAAGACTGAGTTGGAAGAGTGTTATTTTCCATCGGAAGGTATTATAAAGAGTAGTGAATGACCTGTTCATAAATTGCAGCAAGGAAACTTCAAGTTGGACACTAGGAAAGCTTTTAATATTAAAGGTAGGTGAGTACTAGAGTAAATAATTGAGGAGGGTGTGTAATTCTTGGACAATACTGGAGAGCTTTAAGAATAAGCCTGTTAGGAATTCCATTGATATAATTGATTTTGACTCTGGAAAAGTTAGTCTTCCTCTGGTCCTTGAGATGTTTCTATATCAGTTCAGGAACATTTGGAGCAAGAACAGTTGAAAACTGATTAATTGTTAGCACCAAAACTTCAAGATCTATTTGAAATGGTTTTTAGCAAGACTGACGTAAAGTCTTGTGAGACTGCTTAGTGAAGAGGCAAAACAAGAACATATGACAACTCAGGAGAACAGATGTACAGAATATGGGAAGTTATCAGTACAATTTGTTGGATCTGGATGTGAACAGACTGGTCACAGGAATGGCACGAATATGAGTTCTTCGTTGCTTGTGAACACAAAATTGCAACAGTCATGGTGTAGTCACTGTAGTGGAGTATTAATCATTGTTGTAAGTTACTTGAGTAGCTTTATGAACGTGTGCCGTTCAGGAGACACACCATCTTAGGTGATGGTGAAGATGGGCATCTCCTAAGGAGATGCTGCAAGGACAGGCAGAACATGTAGCAGAGCCAATCCAACAGCCTGTGACCATCAGAACAAGGAGCCCGGTGCCCTGCTCCCAACTGCATTCTTGCATCTCTCCTGCCTGTTTCGCTCTTTCTTGCTTGTTCTACTGACAGAATAATAGTCTGGCAAGAAAAGTGAAAGTTTTCCTGTCGATTTAGTGAGCTAAACGGGCTCACTGACTTGGCATAATTGAGAGGAAAGGATGATGCACAGGAGAGATCTACACTCTCTCTTCTGGTGGCAGAGGCAGCATGTGGTTAAGCTGGCTTAGTTGTCTGCATGCAATGTTCTGTTTTTGTAGCTTTGACAGCATGGCAGTGATTCACTGTAATATTTTAATTTATTAAACATGTAATATGCTCTTCAAGTGCAAGTTTTAAGTATGTAGCTGAACTCATGACAGTGCTTGTGGATGCTACATCAGCAGAATTGAGAGTTGTTTTGAAGAAAATCATCACATACATAGCTCACTTCATACATTTACTGATCAATAGCTAAGCATATCTATCTTGCCCTATGTCCTTCATTTTCAAATAATGCATTTGATTAAAAAAATAAATAAATATGGGATTTTCTCTTTTTTTCCAGCATTTACAGGCTATCAGTCATTTCCTTTTTCTTGTAATCTCAGTGAGTCATTTTGTAAATGTTGAAAAAAGGTTGCAAAATACTTTCTGTGTAAAAGAAGCCAGATTTCTCTTGAGGCATAAAAACTGAAAGACTACTAAGACTGCCTGGAAAATCCATCTTTTCTCCTCTTGAATTCCCAGAAAACAAAAAAACTCAGGAAGTAACGTCACAAGGTTTTGGTAATCTCTTAACCGGTTTGAGGGTGTGAAAGACACACAGCTCTGAATTCCAGGGCTAAAAGTGCTAGAAATGTGGCGGATTTATTTATTATTTTTAGTATATAGAATTCTTAAAACATGAGAAGAAAATAAATGTTTGAGGGAATTACAGGATGACTGAATAGATGACGTCCTATGATTATATTATTACTGTAGTTTATATTCTAAGTTCTAGACTTCCGGTTTGCTATGTAAATCGGTTAATTTTCATTTGCTTTGGTAGCTGAGATTTAAGTTTTGTAGAAAAGATCATATAAACACCTATTCCGTAGAAGGGGCATTGAGAAAGAGATTTCTCTTTGGACTCGGCCTGAGTTTTTTTCCTGCTGATTTGACAAATGTGGCTGAAGCATCAATGACAAGTCATTTCCAAGTTAAAGGTTATAGATGTTAGGTTATAAACCATGCTTCTCTTGATGGCAGCTTTCTACAGAATTGGATTTGGGTGTTGTTTTTCAGTTTTGGGCAGTCCTGGATACCTGCGTATCCTAATTAATATCTGTTCTTTTAAGGATTTTTTTTCGTACATTATAGTTGCACTTCAGAAGCTATCTGTTCATTAATTTGGACTATATTGTGCTAGGTACTGTGTTTGTCAAGTATATTCTGACGAAAATTTAGTGTTTTATAAAAATCCTAAATGAAAAGCCTTTTGATGTATTTAAATTTTTATTACTTAAAATTCTGAGCAAGTTCAACTTTTTATTGAGATACAAATCACTTTTTAGATGTCAGTTGTGGAACCATGATTCAAACACAGAGGTAATGAAGATGCTGAAGGTATGGAGAAGTTTCCCAGAGGAAAATGAAATGTGATTAGAATTATTTAAGGCTCCCAAAAGGCAAATGGGGAGCTCAACATTATTTTCAAAGAGGTGGCTCAGGAAAGCATTGTGGGAGTCATTACTTTTGGCTTTGTCCAAGGGAGATGTGGCTTTTATGTGTAGGTTTTGTCAGGGGCAGGCGTGGGACATGGGTGGTCCCATCTGCAAAACGGCCCCTGGAATTACAAGGAGGAAGTGAGAGAACAGAATGAGTGAGTAAATAAATTACAGTAATTAGGGTTTGAAAGAAAGAAGCAAATGCCCATTAGCTGGGAGTTTGGAGGAGTCCTGTGTGGCTTAATTTGGGAATGATAACCAAAGAAGAGAAATGGTGACACTGACAAAACCGAGTGTTCTTTAGTATAGGCTAATGGTTATGAAATTATACTTCACCTTGAAGACTAAGCAGAGTGCTTAAAAAGACATTTTCGGAGAATCTGATTTTTACCTTGCAGTTTCTATTATTTTTCAGCTAATAGGAGAGACTTCTTTTCCATTATATCCACGTGAAACAAGTTCTGAGAATTTAGCTTTATTATGATTACCTTTATTTTAAAAAGCCTATACATAAGGGGATGCAGCTGTCATTCTTTCTCACCAATGCTCTTTATTAAAAAGGGAGGGGGAAAAACCCAAACCAACCCTTACAGGAAAAAAGTAAGCATATTCCTCTTTCTTCTGTCCGCTGGATAGAAAGCCTGGGAATGTGCTCTGGGGATTGTAGGTTGAAGTTGCCAGTGGCTTGCAGTGGCTTATGTGTTTCCTCAGAAACTTACACTTATTCTCACTGTTGTTTTCCAGGAAATGACCAGAGTCAATGTTATGGTGTTGAAAACCAATGGAGAATTTCACAAAGGACAGGTTTGTCCGGTTTTTCTATTTATCCAGTGAATTAATGTGCAGCGAAACAAAATCTGCGTGTGGATGCGAAAATATTTGTTTTGTCTGATGTCAGTACCAAGCGTGTTCCTCTGAGAACAGAACTGTAGCACAAGGCCTGGAACTGTACGCTCATTCTGTCTGTCTTTCTTTCAGGTTGTTTTTAATATCACCTATGTTAATGGGCAGGTTTATCTAAACGATTTTCCTATGAAAAGCGGTGTCACCCACATTACATGTCAAACAACAATATGTGAGTATTCTCTCTCTTCCCTTCCCCCCACCTTGGGTAGTTGGCTTCCCTATTATGTAGTAACTAAAGGTTACAGTGACTACATGTTCTTATACTCTGCAAACCTGAGTATTGTAGAAGCAAATAATTTCCCAAGGTAGGATAATTTTGCCACTAAAATGGGTGGAAAAAATTTTACTGCCTTGTTCTCGAGTCACATTCTTATACAAAGGGTCTCAGCTGAAATGCAGCCTCTGCCTGTCTTTTTCAAAAGAATGTTTTGCACTACAAGCTAGACAATGTAAATAGAAGGATGCAGCTCCACCCTGCTAATAGCTGTGTCCCTAGGTTGGTTGGCATACATCCAAAAGGAGATGCAATAACAGCAGTATGAATTATTTTGGGGGAGATCTCTTAATTATCTTTTTTCTGTGTCTACTGGACAAAAAAGTTTTTGCTGTATGGGATATTACAGCACAAATTCCACAGTTTTGCTAGTATCCTGCAGTGGTTAATGACTGAATTATCTTGAAACTGCTGTTTTTCCTACTGATTCAATGCTGTACCTTTTGCGAAAGAACAGAAAGTACTGTGATTTTTTTGAGATACACAGAACATACTGTATTAATTAATTAAACAAGGGCCATTATGCTCATTTGATTTAAGTCTCCGCTGTATTCAGAATGATGTCTTGATGTATCAGGTGCAGTCTCTAGCTTGGTTTCTGAGGTCATCCTCTGTGTACAATCAGACATTTTCTTAGAGAGTACTACTGCTTTTTCTGAATTGCTTCTCTGAGCTGTGACCTTATTTCTTGAACCCTTCCTCCCCAAGCATGAGCAGTTAATAATTTGATACTGTTTCTTTTCTGGAGGGGGAGAGCAGCAATTCATTTCTCTTTTTCTGGGATAGTTATGTTCCTATTGCTTCTATTTTTATAGAATTGTAGAATCATAGAGCAGAATCATAGAATGTATGGGGTTGGAAGGGACATCCAAAGGTCATCTAGTCCAACCCCCCCCTGCAATAAGCAGGGACATCTCCAACTAGGTCAGGCTGCTCAGAGCTTTATCAAGCCTGGCCTTGAATGTCTCCAGGGATGGGGCCTCCACCACCATTCTGGGCAACCTCTTCCAGTGATCTATAACCATCATGTTAAAGAACTTTTTCCTAATGTCTAACCTAGATCTACCCTTTTCTAGCTTAGAGCTGTTACCCCTTGTCCTGTCACTACAAACCCTTGTGAATAAACCCACCCCTGCTTTCTTATAGGCCCCTCTCAGGTACTGGAAGGTTGCTATAAGGTCCCCCCAGAGCATCCTCTTCTCCAGGCTGAACAACCCCAACTCTCTCAGCCTGTCTTCATAGGAGAGGTACTGCAGACCTCTAATCATTTTTGTGACCCTCCTCTGGACACACTCTAACAGGTCCAAGAGTTTTTTATTATCCTAGGGTAGAAAAACATGGCAAAATGTAATTTACCTGCAAGATAATTGACTCCAGAAAAACAGATATGATTTTATTGACTAATTCTGAGAGATACTGACCTCTCTACTGTAGTTCCTATTCATTTCCCAAATTAGAGTAGTAAAGCTTGCAGAGAATATAATTATGAACATGAATCTGAAACAGTGAGAAAAATACTCATTTGAGCTGGGAGCTGGCAACCTGGAACTCTCTATCTCCATCTCTGGGTTTGAGTCCTCAGCAGGGTACCTCCCTCTGTTACCTGTAATGTTTATACTATTTACTTACTAAAACCTCAAAAACAGATTCAGATTATGTTTGTGAAATGCTAAAGGAATATCAAGATACTTGTTTCCTGTTAACAGAGGGGGAAAAACACTCCTTAATGTATGTAAAGACCAAACTTGAGCCAAATACTCATGCTCTTGAGTAGAGACCAAGTCTTCTGAATGGTATTGTCTTGACACTGGCGTCAGATCATGCATGGCACCCATATCCCCACTTGAAGTTACCACAAATGTAAATTTTGGAAGTGTATCTTTCATTTCTGTTGAATGTAGTGGAGATTGAGCAGCCTAACACATAAAAGGTTGGGGCCACAGAGAGCTTCAGCTACTTGGCATCTTAGAGGCTTTGGTCCTTTAATGTGCACTTGCTTCTCTGAGTCAGAAAACATTCAGCAACCAGGTTAGTGCCCTGGATCACACCTATAGGCAACCTTTCTCTTTCTCTCTAGCCTCTTTATCTCCTTCTGCCACTTAATTTTGCAACAGAAGATACTGCTAAATTCCAAAAAGTATTCTTCTGTATTTAAAATAAGTGAGATATCTTTATGAGGAACAGAATCACAGTAACAAACAGCCTGAGTTGTTACTGTGCAGCTGAAAGACTCTAGCCTTTCCCCACATTGCCTCTCTTCCCCCACAGAGGCTCTGTGCTGCAAGTGACACACAGCACTAGCGGCTTAGAAATGGGGACCAGTGTTCACGAACCTTGCTGTCTGCCTGCTGGAGAGATGTGTCACCTCCACTCCTGCACTTCTGCAGCACTTCAGTTGCAGTGTGGCCTTGCCTGTAGCGGAGGCACGGTAGTTGGGAGAAGGATACTAAGTCTGTGAAGAAACAGCAGGGGTAGAAAAGCAGTTCTCTGTGTGCTTGTGGAATATTAGGTTGTTGAGATAGCTGAAGTCGTTTGGGTAGAAAGAGAGTTTGAGGTGTCACCAGTCACATATGAAAACAGAAGGGGCAAAAATACATGGATGAGGGAACTGACACCCATCTTGAGCAGTATATGCGGTGTGCATGGAAAAGAGCGTGGAGAGGAAGGGCCATGTTGTGGGAGTCAAGCTGTTTACACAGGTGGCTGGCTGGGCTGTGGCATTACTCTTATGAACTCCTTTGGACAACCAAAATAAGGTGGCAACAATAGTGAAGCCAAGGAGCACTGCTTAGAGTGCTTAAATGCAAACATCAAAAGCAGGGATGTGACACTGTTTGCAAGCTCCCTCAGCCTGGGGATCATACTGCGCTGCTGTTGTCTGCTGTGTTGTATCATGGGGCCTGCTCCGAGTTTGACTTGGTGATATACTGGTAAAAAAATCATGGCATCTGTTTTACCTATTGCCCAGGTTATTACCTCTTATAAAGGTGGTTATTGGAAGCGTTAAGGACATCAGCATAGTACAGACTTCAGTCCAACTGCTCAGGCATCTCTGGTTTGATGCTAGTGATCCTCTGTAGTTGTAATGACTTTTCCACTCAGATGCTACACATGCAAAGGCATCTGTGTCAGAAGTGCAGCTGTTTGCCCCATGGCTGTATCCTGCTTTCTGCTTGGGGTGGTTTCTCTTTGAAAACTGCAGCATTGTGTGTTAACAGTGGAGAACGGAGACTGGGATAACTCACCGGATCAGCAGCGCCTGGGAACCGTCAGCGTTCGCATCATGGTTCACGAGTGGCCTTTGGCATCCAGTTCTGATTTGCAGCTGATTGTCATTCAGGAAGAAGTGACAGAAATTGATGGACAACAGGTAAAAAAAACCCATTGACACTCAATCTGCTTGTTTTTAATTTATGAGAGGCAGGTAGTTACCACAGATTAAAAGGTGTACGTGTGTCTGTCTGATGGTTAGAGCACAGAGTATATAACCTAACGCTAGCTTGTACAGTACTGAGGGAGTCTATACCAACCTAAGTTGCCTGTATAGCAGCAGGGATGTTTGGTGATGAGACTTCAAGTTTTAATGCTTCTGTTCTTATTTTAACAATTAAATGTTGGATGACTTACCCTTAAGCTTGTTAGATTATCATTAACGCTGTCACATGCTCTTTGAACGCGTTCATTTATGCAAACAAAGTCAGACAAAATAATGTACAAAATAAATGAAAGGGGCATTGGTTCCTTCTGAGTCCTGAGGTTTTCCCCATTGTTTTTTCCAAGCTAACAAGGCGTTTCAAGCATGTAGCATGGGGAACAAGCTTGCAGCAGCAAACTCTTATGACAGCTGGGCTTCTTGTGAAAGCCCACAACACCCAAGACTTTAGCCTTAGAATATTTTGCATGTAAGACAATTAATGTGTTTGAATAAAAATCTTTATTATTAACATGGATTTTGAGATGAACAGGGGCACAAACACCCCACAAATTCTAACTGTATTTGCACAAATAGCAGTGAATGCAAAGGGTTACAGTTCTGAGTGAAAATGAAACATGCAGAACCAAGTTCTCAAAATCACCTGAAAGGTATAGTTATTTTTACAACCAGAGGGGCTGTACAGAGAGGAATCAGCTGCTGAAGCCAGCAGAAGCATCAGATTTTTGTTTCAGTACATCTGCATCTTGCATGTGGCCAGGCTCTTTTAAAGATGGCTTATGTTCTGCTGCCTTTTTCTTTCTTGTTTTTTTTTTTTTTGTTTGTGTGTGTGTGATAAAAGGAGAATGATGATAATACCATTGATCCTTAATCAATTGCATGCTCAGCATATAGTATTTTTTACAGGGATCTGCATCATGTCAAAATTTTACTCTGGTAATGAAAAATCTCAGTGGGAGGTTTGAAGCTTCTCTAATGAGGTGTTTATCCCACTGTTAGGAGGCCAATGTAGCCTGGTTTGATTCAATTGTTAAAACAATGGTGGTGTTGTATTTCAGACTTCAAACTAGACATCAAAATGCATTTCAGCTTTTCACAGGGACCCGGTAAGAACAACCAGAAAGCTAATGCTGTTTCCTTAGCTGTTTCTTTAAGTCAAAAGCTTTCAGTCTTTCTCATTAATTACCAGCTGACAGTAATTAATCATTTGTTTCACTGAATTGTCCTGCACATATTTGAAGCAAAGGGAGACAGTTGGTTGGCCTATGGCTCTGACAGCATGAGTGAAATTATCATGTGCTGCATTCCCCTTTTGTTGCTTATGTTTCTATGTGACAGTTATGGTCACAAACACTCTGGATTTCTGTCAGTTCTCAGCCTCACAATGCAGTTTTTGATGTTAGTAGGAGTGATGCTGAATGTGTTGTATATAAGTGATGCTTGTGGTGATTATTAAGTGAAAAGGGTCCAGTGCATCACTTGGAGAACAGAAAGAAAACTTTTCTTATGGTTGTTGAAAAAATCCCCAACATTATTGCAAAAGCAGAAGTGTCAGTCTTGCCTCAGCAATGCTTTCAGTATTTGCAAGTGGTCTTTCACTACCTATTTGAGTATTCCATGCCTTAAAATGCCTCCCTGAAAGAGGATCCTCATGAGCTATGTAAGACTTCATTAAAAGCCCATGGAGTGACTACCACCTGCTTTTGCTGTGGGAGAGAGACCCAGTCTGTTCAGCATACTTACTGGTGTGGTATAGTCTACAGAAGTGTAGTAAGTAACATCAAAGAATTCATGTTACAACATCCCTCTGTCTAAATGTCTTGGAGTTTTCTGTGATGTATTGTTTTTCTCTGCCAGCCTGCTTCCCTCTTACTGTAAACTCAGTAATATTGACATGTGTGCATCTCTTGTAGGTTCAGCAGGAAGAAGTAACAGAAATAGATATTTTAGTAAAGGACTTGAGAGTACTTCGACATTCAAACTACACTGTCCCTTTGAAAGAGAGCATGCTGTATTCCATCCCAAGGGACAATGACATGCTATTTACACTTCCCAACCTCTCAGGAAAAGGTATCTCTCTTAGCTGTTACCTAACACTTTTATCCATAGTTGACGTATTGCTTTACAAGGGTGAAAGAACATCATTATTCCTATGTTTTACGTAGTGAAACAGTTTCTTCATTAACAGGGAAGTGGTTTGGTTTATGTGGTGGTTGTTTTGGTTTTTTTTAAAACACCCAAATTAAGCTCTTCTACATTCTAGGTATTTTGTTTGTTTTCAGATCCGTTTTCCTTTGAAGCACTTAGTACTTGTCAATCCCCAACCCTGACATCTCACAGAAATAAATTTCTCTCTCGGTGCTATGATGGAAATTTCTCTAAAGCTCCCTTTTTTTTCCTGAGAATGAAAGAGAAAACTGGAGAGGAAATATGTGTCTGGGTAACTTCCAAACCAGAGAATAGTTTCATGTTATTAAACTTGAGTAACTTAAAAGCAAGAGAAGTTATTTGATGCCTTTGTCTTATTTCCATTTTGTTTAATCAAAAGCTCTCATGGATTTCATAGGAGATCAAAATACTCATCTAGTTCATCACGTTTTAATCTGGTGACAGCTGTAACTTACAGTTAAAGGCTGCACTGTAACACTGCTTCTGCTTCTTATCAAGTTCACCACTCAAGTAAAAAAAAAAAAGCCAGGCTTCTGTGCTCTTGCTGTCAATGTGTGAGAACTGTACCATATGTATAGAAATGCAGCATGACTTCTGTTTCCTGAACAGGGAGTCAAATAAAAAGCGAGCCTCCCACTAAATCCAGATTTTCTTCAGATATTCAAGATCCACTGCAAACTACCAGTCAGTACCTCATCCAGCAAGTAGAAACTACAGTAGATGAAGAGACATTACCTGGCAAGTTACCAGAGACTCCTCTTAGGATAGAGCCTCCATCTTCTTACAAGGTAGTTTTATTGTTTGTTTATTTTAATTGTTAGTATATACCTTTAAAGACTGGTCTAAAAAGGAGAAGCAGTTTTTTTCCCTTCCCTGTGTTTTTTTTTCTCTCTTTTCACAGAGATGAAATGCATACAGCTTGGTGATATTTCTAAGAGGAAAAGTTGTAGCAACATGGTGCAGATAGAGCTGAATGTTGTTTAATGTTACAGTCTGAGGGAATAAACTTCCTTCCCCATTTTTAGTATTTGCTACAGAAACACATACAAATACTATGTTTTCGTCCTTTGTGGATGTTTACAGAACAAAACAAACCAAGCCAGCATTGTTGGGATTCAGGTAGTGGGTTTTCCTCATGTAAAGATCAAACACAACATCCATTTAAAGATGGTGAGAACGTATATAACATTCCTAGGCCTTTGTCTTTGGTCCTTTGTTTTTAATTCGAAAAAAGCACCACAGTATTTAATAACTCATTTCTGGAAGAGAGACTTGCTGTTTCTGCTTAACCAAATATTGCCTTCTCAGAGGACAGTTTTACTGCTTTGTATTTGTTAAAGACAAAGATTTTTCTATTGTGTGAGGTGTCTGACAGTAACCGACTTCCACAGAAGCCTAAGAAATCCCCATGGCTAATCACTAAGAACAGACTTTCACAGACATACTTTAGGAAACTTAAAAATAACCAAACTTCCTAAATTATCTCTTAGCAGTGAGAAATTGTTGAGGGTTTTTTGTTGTTTTGGGTTTTTTTTTATTTACTCCTAAAATCCAGGAATCAAATGGGTTTCTAAATCCTGCAATGTTCCAACCTCTCAGATACTTCATGACAGTGAGTTGTGATATCTATATTATAACAACCTAAGCATTTATAACAATTTAAAATATCATTTAGCTTTAAATTACATCAGTTTTTTATGACTCCGCTTGAGTGCTTACCCCTCTGGGGGATGGGCCACTGCTCTCACCCACTGTAAGAAACACAGTAAGAGCTTGAGAAGTTTCAGTTCCAGATTAGGTAAGGATGGGCTTTATGGTCCTCTCTGTGGCTGAAAGAAACATTTTATAACCTACTGCTTAGACAGGTGGGCCAAAATAGCAGGTGGGAAGTTACAGCCTGGCTAGAGAAGGTGCTACCCTCTCCTGCACTGTGAGTAGCCCTTTCCCTGCTGTACACACTGCTGTGGTATTACAGCTTCTCCACACCTAGGCAAAATAGCTCACTCTTCATCTGCTATGTTCAAGGGTCCTTTACTTTCCAAAGTGGCTTTTCCTTTCAGGGAACTCTGATAGGATGAGCAGAGACTTATACAACCACCTATTCCAAATTTCATAGTAGAAAAAGGTCTGAGTCAATAGTTGATTCCATCCAGATTTTATGTATGTTTAAGCATACATAAATTTAAGTAACAATATCACCATGTGATGTGATTTACCAGCAGCTACAAAAATTTCTCTGGCTATGTTTTGCAGACTCTTCTTACCTGTTTGGTTGTAGGTGATGTGCCAGTGGGTAGAAGACTTGAGAAAAGGGTTGTGCAGATTCTGGATTCGATCTTTACCTATCTTCTTTAGTTTGATGGAAGTCATTGTAGTTGGAGTTGTTGGAGCAGCTCTCACTCTCAAAATCTTAAAAGTGATTTTCCCTTCCTGTGAAAACAAGTAAGTAATTTTTGCTGGTTCTTTTTTTCTCTGATGAAGTCAAAACGTTACCAAAAAAAATTTTTGAAGCAGCAGCCCCATTTGGTAGCAAGATGGTAGCAACAATTCAGTGGAAAGGCTGCTGGTAACTTTCTATTCCATGTGACCTTTTGACAGATAGGCATTTCAGAGGAACATAGGAAAGTCCTTCATTTGAAATGTCTTGCCTGTCGTACTGCCAAATTTATATCAAGTCTTCTAGGGACTACATTGTGAGACACAGTTAACATAGCCCCTAGAGGGAAGGGTAGAAGCTAGAGCTAAATAATTCCAGCAACTCTAAATCTCCTAATACTCCTGCTGTGTTGGAGTTATTATAGTTCTTATGAAAGGCCTCAGATTTGGCTTTGCAAATTTGTACAGGAATTCTCCAAGGAGGAGTTACCTATATAGGCAGCTTACAAGCCATAGCAAGCGGTGCTAGTGTTGGTGGCAAAAGGTCATAAATGAAGTTGATTCACTGCAGATGGCTTTATTCACTCAGTGTGTAACCAGCAAGCTCTCAAAATGAGGAGTGGAAAGATGAATTAATAACTGCAGCTAAAAAGTCAGTATAGATTTAATGCTGGAATGGGCAAGCATGTATGTTTTAAAGTGGCCCAAGTCAGTTCTGGAAGACCTAACCCTTGGAATGATCCGCTCTTTCAGGAGAAGTGACTGACAGGGTAGCCTGCTTCATCACCCACAACAAGCATAGCTGATGTCTTCAAATGCAGCTGAGCAGCTGTGCTTTGAATGGCACTGAGTACAGTTAATTTATGTATCCACCCAGGGGTACAAGGTGCCTTAGTGCTTCTGACACAGCTAAAAAAATAGAGGGTTGGAAGATCAGGAAGGTTGTAAATGAGTGACAAGACACAATGTTTCCCCCTGACATTTCACGAAGTGTGCTGCCAGATTGAAGTACTTCTTGTAACTAGAGCAGAAAAAGCGAAGAAACACTGTGTAACACACACACACACAGCAGTAAGTAGCTTAACACTGCCATGTGTGAAACTTTGAACTAAGTAGAACTAGGAAAAAAAAATTTCTAATCCCCATAAACTGTTCAGCAAAGTTTCTGGTGGGCTGTCCCTGGCAAGGGTCAGTACAGAGCAAAGGAACCAGCCTGCAGTAAGTTCTCTTCCAGTTGGAGAACGTGGGGCTTGTGCATGGCTTGCCAGAGTATTCCAAGAAACTGTAACACTGGAAGGATGGTCCTCCCTCCCCTTTATAAAAAACAACAAAAAAACCCAAAACACACAGTCATGTGGTGGTCCTGTGAAAAGTGGTAATCCAGTGAGAACAAGTAGAAGGTCTTATTTGGTGAATGATACACTTGCAAATGTGAGTCAGGACTTCATCCCAAGTCATTAATGCCATTCTGCAGTACACTGATAAAACAAGAGGCTTTGGCTAGTCTTAAAGAATCAGGTGCAAGAGCCAGACGAAGTAGCTCCTGGCAGTGCACAATTTTAGGCTGCTATGACATTGAGCATATAGAGCCTACACTGCTGGTATTTCAGATGTAGGAACTGGCTGAAGGGCCCCTCTGAAACCACAGGCAATACATTTTGGAACCAGCTTTCCATCAAGTTTTCACTGTAGTTTCATAAAAGAGGTATTATGAGAGTAATACTTGATATATTGATTTAAACTAAGTTTGGGGACTTTAGATCTAATTTTTAGAACAAGGAATTGTTTTGTATCTTGTCTTCTAATGCCAGGTAATCTTACCTTTCAGAGGCATCCTTCTCCTGGATCAAGTCAGCTTTGTACCTGTGATTACCATCAGCTTGCCTTCAGATCTTCCAGACAGGAAAAATAATTTAGATGAGAAAGCATGTACTTAAATACTGTGTTTACTTTAAAGTTACTGCTTTTCAAAACAGATTTTTATTTGACCTGAAATTTGGCACTTGATCTTAATACCTTGTTTGTTTCCTACTAAGAAAAAATAAGTCAGTTGATTAATTGGTAAAGGGACACTCAGGCCGAGGCCCAAAGCTGACTTCCCTGTGCCTCTCTGCAAACACGCAGCCTTTTCAGAAGCTTCAAAATAAAACAGCTTTCCACCCTGAGGGCTACCATTGGTTTTAACTTCTGTGAAGTCGCTTTTCCACACCTCGGACGGGATGCTGGCTGCCTTCACACCCAGAGATAAACCAGGCCAGCTATCCTGAAGAGCAAGATGATGAAATTCAGGGTGTTCTGAAGTCCCCAGATAGCATTCTTCAGAAAAGGATGAAGGAGCATTCCAAACAGCAGCTGTGCCTGCAAAGCTAAACAAAGCTGCTGGTTTCAGGTCTCTTAGGGTTGAGTGTGCCTTGCAAGGAAAGTATCACTACCAAACATTTATGTTGCTCAAGTAATCTGACATTTTATATATGCAAAACAAAAATTAAAAAGGCAGATTTATATTTCAAGCACTTTACACTTTTATGGCCCCTTCCACTCATTAAAAATGTTAGCACTTGGAAACAATGTGATTTTTGTATCTGTGACAGCAGTACTATATAAAGTCTCAAAATAAAATTCAGCAAAAGTACTGGCTTACTATTGCTATGTAGGCCCAGTCTGCCCATTCCAATTTGTACTGGTAACATTTTTCAAATAAACATTTAAATTGTTTATTAGACTGTGTTCATGTGTGCATCTGTAGTTAGTTATATAAAACAGCAGTTTGCCAGATGTGTTAGATACAGGGGACTCTGGTTTTTAGCTTTCCATTGTTCTTATTTACAAAAATTGTTTGTCAGTAGAATGGCTGGCGGGGGGGGGGGGGGGGGGGCACCAAAAAAAACCAGCCTTTTTCTTTCCCAAAAGAAAAACATGAACACTTCCCTCTTTAAACCTTTTAAAAAAAGAAAAAATCAAGTAAAGAGGAGAAA